>JANAVB010040619.1:51789102-52050563 GCA_029216955.1 Iris pallida
CATTACCTGTATAAAACTTCCATGTTCATCAATATAACTGTCTATAACTGCTTTATAATCTTTGTCATTTACTTGAGATTTCTAGATGAGTTGTGCTCGTTCCATTCCTGACTGGATACGTTGACAAAATATTACAGATGTTTGCCCTGAGGACACTTGCCCTACTTGCTATGGATTTTGAGATGGATTAGCTACGTTTGGTCCCAACTCTCTGGAGTGATCGGGAGACTAGTTTAGTAGACTTGTTTTAGATTCATGTTTAGAAATTGAATTGTAATAACATGAGATATTTGACTTTATTTTGAGATTGTTTGAGATATTATTATTTAGTAGTTTTTTTTTGTTATTTAGTCTTATTAGTTTTAGACTTTTGCGTTATCTTATCGTGCTTAGACTATGATTGAGCTTCATTATATCTATACTTGTCCTCCGTTCGCAGTTGAGATTATGATAAGCACATTATATAATTGTGTGAGTTGTTGTTTAGATAGTGACCTAGTACAACGTTCTACTGCCGATTCTGCGGCGTAGGCTGGGCACTGTTACGCACTTGTACCCTTATACTGGGTGCGGGTCATGACATTTTGTCACAAATTTGAAGCACAATCTTCTTAGTATTAGCCATCTTACGGACAATGGATATGGTGTTAACTTTGTTAAACCCAAATGCTTCATTTATGACAGTACTAATGGCTCTGTCATATACGAAGGCATTATAGAAGATAATATCTATGTATTTTTATCTCGTTGAAGGCACTAACAATGACAGGTGTTTAGTGGTAGAAAACGATGACAGTTGGCTTTGGCACATGAGATTCGGACACACCAACATGGATACCATTTTTCGACTTGCTACCAAGAAACTTGTTCTAGGACTTTAGAACATTCCATTCAAGAAAGATATGGTTTGTGAGGAGTGCGAGAAGAGTAAGTTGACAAAATCCTCCTTCAAGTCAATCAACTCGGTGAGCACTACTGGACCCCTTCAACTCATTCATATGGATTTATTTGCTCCTAGTAGAGTTGCTAGTTTTGGTGGTAAACTTTATGCATTTGTTTTAGTTGGTGATTTTTGAAAATTTATTTAAGATATTTTTTTCAAATAAGAGTGATATTTTTCATGAATTTGTGGATTTTTGTAAAAGTGTTCAAAACGAGAAAGGATTCATGATCAACAAGATTAGAAGTGATTATAGAGAAGAATTTGATAATGCGAATTTTAAAATTTTTGTGCCTTTAATGGTTTTAGTCATGATTTTGCTTGTCCTAGAACTCCATAACAAAATGGTGTAGTAGAAAGAAAGAATAGAACACTTGACAGTATGGCCAGCGTAATGTTAAACCAATACAAGCTCCCTCAATATTTTTCGGGGAATAGATTGCAGAGGAATAATCTATCTTATTAAAAATTGTGTGTGGTGTGAGGACAGTTAGCAACTACTGTGTATAAGTAAGACATATATATAAATAGTAAGAGTAAGAGAAAGAATATGCAAACACATTGACTTTATCCTGGTTTTCTCTGAGAGGACTAGTCAGATTTGAGAACTCTTGCTGGAATATTAATCCACTATGGCATAGCAGTTTACACCATGTTGTTTGATCCGAATGATAGGTCGACTTCTTACACCTCGTGCTTTGATCTGAAGGACATGATGACTTCAACCACGAGCTTTAATACAAAGGACTCGTGACTTCACAACTGGAAAAAAAAATTGTTGAGCCAAGCTCTTACAACTCTTACAGACTTCTAAACCGATATCACACTTGCACTAGAAAGCTAGGAAGTTGATCATGGAGATGAGAAGGTTTAGGCTCAGGGTATATCTCACTATAGGATAGAAAGAATAAAAATTGTTGAGTGAGTAGGAATGACAAAATCCATGTTTATTTATAAGATTTTTCTGGACATAATTCGTTATAAATATTACAAATTTTCTGACTGTTGGAACCACAAAATCCGAAATTTCACAACTGGTCATTTTTTCAATTTTGGTCAACCGAGTTCGGCCATAGTTTGGTTTAGGCTTTTTCAGAATGGTCTAGGGTTTGTATGGTCTTGTTTTGATTTGGTTTTAGGTTTGTATATATGGATTGGCTTCAGGCTGTATTTGACTGGACTTTGAGTATGGTATGGGGAATAGAGTGCAGCAGAATAATCTATCCTATTAAAAATTGTGTGTGGTGTGAGGACAGTTAACAACTACTGTGTATAAGTAAGACATATATATAAATAGTAAGAGTAAGAGAAAGCATATGTAAACACATTGACTTTATCCTGGTTTTTCTCTGAGAGGGCTAGTCAGATTCGATAACTCTTGCTCAAATATTAATCCACTATGGCATAGCAGTTTACACCACATGCTTTGATCCGAATGACAGGTCGACTTCTTACACCTCGTGCTTTGATCTGAAGGACATGACGACTTCAACCACGAGCTTTAATACAAAGGACTCGCGACTTCACAACTGAGATTTTTTTTGTTGAGCCAAGCTCTTACAACTCTGACAGACTTCTAAACCGATATCGCACTTGGCACTAAAAAGCTGGGAAGTTGATCTTAGAGATAAGAAGGTTTAGGCTCAGGGTATATCTCACTATAGGATAGAAAGAACAAAAATTGTTCAGTGCGTAGGAATGACAAAATCCATGTCTATTTATAAGATTTTTTGGACATAATTCGGTCTAAATATTAAAAAAATTGACTGTTGGAACCACAAAATCATGAATTTCACAACTGGACATTTTTTAAATTTAGGTCAACCGAGTTCGATCATGGTTCGGTATAGGCTTTTTCAAGATCGTCTAGGGTTTGTATGGTCTTGTTTTGATTTGGTTTTAGGTTTGTACATATGGATTGGCTTCAGGCTGTATTTGAGTGGACTTTGAGTATGCTAGTGTGACTCGATGTACATATGTCCTAGACTCAAATAAAATGAAAGATTACATGAAAAATACAAGTACAACTAGCAATCGTCAAAATATTGTTGAGCCTTCAGTTGATCATATTGTGACATATCGAAACATAGTTTAGTTAACTATCAAAATTAAGTTGACTGAGACCGAACAGGCCAACAATTTCCCCCATTTTGATAATTGACAAACTATGAATGATATTGTAAGTCTTTGTTGTGCATAGCTCCTTTGTAACTTATGGAGCAATTTGATTGTAACGCCCCAGTCCCAAAATGTAATGCCCCAGAACCAGAAAATTGGAGAGCGGAGGCGGACATAGCCAGCCACGTATATTGAAGTACAACCTACCTTGCTATACGGTCACGACTGTCTAGATACATGAGGGTTTAACTACAAGCCATCAGTCTCTTATGGTCATAAACAAGCTTATTGTCTCAATCTCAAGCAAGTAATAACAGTTACAAGATGTCAGAGCACCAAATATACAATAGTAAGGCGTCCAATACATTACAGATTTGGATGATCATGAAGCTAGTCATACAAAATGTGAAGATTAGCAAGAGTTTTAGTCATACATGATCAACCCTAGGATTTGTTAATCATGCTACAGCCCGTAGGCAGACAGTAAGTAAAGTACAATCGAGCTAGCACGTGCTCGTCGGCTAAACGTCTCAAAAGAATATTTTTACAATAGAGTGGGAGAGCAAAATAAAACCCACTCGTTGCCAGGGTTATGCCTGGTGGTCACCATCTGGCTGGAAGGTAGGGAGTTCCTCTGGAGCTGCTCCGGTATCTGGCCACGCAAAACCAGCTGGGTCAGATCCCAGAAAGAGCAAGTGCCACAAAGGAGGCTTCACTTAAGAACTAAAACCCGTAATTAGCATAAAACATAATAATATATTAAAACTGGAGATATGGAAAAAATATGAGAATATACGATGCGATAACCATGAGACTATTCAGATAGCCAGGTTATAACCCTTAAACCAAACAAGAACCGGGGTTGTAATCCTTCATCTGAACGAAATTTGGTTTCCACCATTTATCGATAAAGTAAAGCACAAGCAATCAAGTCATACAACAATCTTGTACAAGATCAGGACAAGACTAGACTGAGTTAGACTCCATCCAATCAAGCACGGCCAAGCAATAAGTATGGCTTGATACTTTAACTAGCTAGGGTTATCACAGGCCTAGTTACTAGCAAGATACAAGGAGATGTTCCAACAGCCACAAGCCCTGCAGACCATCCAGGTTATCCAGGTCGAATATCCGTTCATGAAGGGTGCAACACATGACAGTATGCTGGAAATGTGTCCTACTCGTCGGCAGGCTACAAGTCCACTTTCGCGCCCAGATAACGGGATTGCTTGTAGCTGGAAAATCTCTTCATGACTACTGGGTTATTCTAGTTATTAGCCTTAGTCAATTTCAGTAGGTACCCCTGACCGTGGTACTCAGGGGTCCCTGCCATAGACATGATGCGAGACAGTATTGGTTCATTTGTACAAACATAATCGTCCACGGTGTTCAGGCCATTCATTCTTGTCATGTCATGCTAGCCGTCGCAACCGCATTCAAAGTTCCCATCAGGCTTGCTTGTCATGTCTTATCAAGTTATGTCATGTCATGTCAATTCACTTGTTATACCGTGCCATATATAATTATCAGTCCAGTTATGTCAATCAATTCGTGATTATCAAGTTCATGAAAAGTGCAAGGACATAAAGATAATCGGGTACGCAAAAGGGGGCTCAAGACTTCACGCTAGCGAACCTCTACGCTAGGCCAAGAGGCCCCAAGCGTAAAATTAGCTTTATGTGAGCAAGACCAAGGAAAGACTGCTTCTACGCGAGCGGGAGCCCTACGCGAGAGGGAACTCTATGCGGGCAAGGCTCTGCGCTAGCGAGCTCCCTATGCAAGCGAAACTTTACGCGCACGAGCACCCAAGTGAAACTCTGCTCACGTAAGGCTCTACGCGAGTGAGGGAGAGTCTATGCGAGCACGACTCTATGCGAGTGAGAGTGGCCCCCGCGTAGAGTTCAAGTGGACTAGACGTAGAAAGGATTACGCTAGCACGCAAAGCGTGTGTGTAAAGGGGACACTACGCTGGCACGTGAAATGTATGCATAAAGAGAGTAAATGATACGCTGGCACGTAAAACGTGTGCGTAAAAACTAAATACTACGCTAGCACGTAAGAACGTGTGCGTAAAAAGGGGAAACACTACGCCAGCACGTCAAAACGTGTGCGTAAAACTTCATCTTCTCCCCAAGGCCAAGACAAGCAGGCGTAAAAGCTCAAGAGCTCAAGAAAGCCCCATCTCGGTCAAGACTCGATAAAATCCAACCATTCCAAAACCAAACTTTGCTTAACATCAGATTTCCTTCTACATAGAACTCTTAGTTTTTGAAAACAAGCCAATTTAGTAGATCAAAACCGAGAAATCCAAAAATGCAACAAACTTAGATCTACATGAAATGAACCATGGAAACTAAAAATGCTAAGTACTAAAGTGTCTTAAAATCTCGTGAGGAAGACAATGGAACAATAAAACTTGAGTTCCTCCATAAAGTAAGTTGTACTTGCCTACGGTGGTGCTCAGTGGAGAAGAAATGAGGAAGAAGAAAAAAGTAGTAAATGAGTAATAAATGAGGAAAGAGAATGGTTGTTGGGTTAATAAATGAGGGATGGTGGTAGGTAGGGGTTTGCATATCAACCCAAACCGAGCCCAACCAAGCCGAGCCCAACCAAGCCGAACCCAATGCAGGCCAAGGCCAGGATAAACCACATGAACCAGGAAATGCTAACTAACCCATGCCAATGCAAAACCCAAGACTAGCCAGTCAAGACAAGTCAAACCAGGATGAACCTAAAATAAACCAAGGCAAGATTAAACCAGGATCAAGCTAAGCAAGACAAGTCTAATTACAGGTCGAGATTCCGTACATGTATACCAAAATACATAATACAAACTACGGGCGTTACAACTCTACCCACCTTAAAAGAATTCCGTCCTCAGAATTCAATTAAGAGGCTAGAGAGGCAAGGGCGAGCTATACTACGCAATCAATCAAGCATGCAAGCAAGGAATCGAAGGCATGAGGCATAAGGAAGACATTATACCTCACGAGTCAAACAGGTCAAGATATCGCGATCGGATATCATCTTCATACTCCCACGTTGACTCACCTAGAGAGTGATGACCCCAAACAACACAGACTAAACTAATAGTCTTATTCTTGAGTATCTTCTCTCTTCGATCCAATATGGATACAGGTCTCTCCTCATACGAAAGGTTGGTACCAACAACCAATTTCGAATGATCAAGGACATGACTCGGATCCGGGATATACCGTCGCAATTGGGATACATAGAAGACATCATGTAACTCACGCAACGACGGCAGGAGAGCGAGACGATAGGACACGTCTCCTACTCGCTCAAGCATATCGAATGGCCCTATATACCTAGGACTATGCTTTCCCCGTACGTGAATGATGCAACGGTTAGACGAGATCCTAAGGAATACATGGTCGCCGACGAAAAATTCAAGGGGGCGCCGATGAGAATCAGTCCAATGGCGCTGGCGATCTTGTGCAACTCGAAGATGATCTCTGACTCTTTTGCCCACCTCAACTGTCTGAGTAATCATTTCCGGACTGAGCACTGTCTTTCTCCAATATCGTCCCATGCTAGCGAGGATCTGCACTTCCTACCATACAGTACCTCGAACGGTGCCATCTGGATACTGGCTTGGAAACTGTTGTTGTACGAGAACTCCACCAGGTGCAGGTGATCCTCTCACGAACCACCGAAGTCGAGTGTACAAGATCTCAATATATCTTCGAAGGTTCGTATGGTACGCTCTGACTGACCATCTATCTACGGATGATAAGCTGAGCTGAACTGGAGGTGAGTTTCCAAACTCTCTTATAGACTACGCCAAAAGTATGACGTAGATTTTGAATCTCTTTCTGAGGTAATACTGACTGGTATATCATAAAATCTGACAATCTGCCTGAGGTACATCTCTGATAGCTGAGCCGTCGATTGACCAACTATGAATGGGAGAAAGTGTGCCACCTTCGTGAGCCTGTCAACTACAACCCAGATAGCATCTCTACCGGCCGGGGACCTAGGTAATCCAGTCATGAAATTCGTAGTGATATGCTCCCACTTCCATTATGGAATCGACAAGGGCTGAAGAAGTCCAGTTGGTCTCTGATGCTCAACTTTAACTTGTTGGCAAACCAAACACCGAAAGACAAACCGGGCTATCTCCCTCTTCATGCCATTCCACCAAAAGTGCTGACGGATATCACGGTACATCTTCGTACCGCCCGGATGAATCGAATACTGAGAACGGTGAGCTTCTGCCATGATCTCCTGTCTGATATCACCACTGGGCACACAAATATGACTCCCATATCGAAGTGTACCATCCTCATGTGTACATAACTCTGGTCTTCATCCTACATCATACTCTACTCTGAGTCGCTGAAGCTTCAAATATGATGACTGAGCTAACTTGATCCGCTCAACTATATTGAACTGAACTTGCAGACTGGCCATCAATGCCACATTGGTAGAAAGGACAACTTCTATACCCATCTTTTGAAGATCTGCTAATAACTCGGGTTGCGTTGTTAGAAAATAAACTCCGGCTCTCCTTCTCAATGCATCTGTAATAACGTTGGCCTTCCCAGAATGATACTGCAGGTTGATGTCATAATCTACAAGCAGCTCTAGCCATCTCCTCTGACACATGTTGAGATCCTTCGGGGTAAACACATACATTAGGCTTTTGTGGTTGATGAAAATCTTCATCAGATCTCCATACAAATAGTGTCTCCAAAGCTTAAGTACAAATACTACTGCTGCCAACTCCAAGTCACGGGTCGAGTAATTCCTCTCATGATGACGAAGTTGATGTGACACATAAGCTATTACCTTTCCATGTTGCATCAAAACACATCCCAATCCTCTGCTCGAAGCATCATAATACACTGAAAATCTTTCGGTCCCATCTGGAAGCTTGAGAATGGGTGCCGTCATCAAGCCTCGCTTCAACTTCTCAAAAGAATCCTGACATTATGTTTTCCAGTCAAACTGTACATCCTTGTGGGTCAACTGGGTCATAGGTGCTGAAATCCGAGCAAAATCTGAAATAAATTGCTGGTAGTAGCCGGCCAAGCCAAGAAAGCTGCGAACTTCTACCACTGTGCTGGGTATTGGCCATGTCTCAATGGCTGCTATCTTTTGGGGATCCACTTCTACCCCACCTCTGGTAATAATATGACCCAAGTACGAAATACGATCGAGCCAGAACTCATATTTACTGAACTTCGCGTACAACTGGTGCTCTCGGAGAATCTGGAGGACAATTTTGAGATGCTGCTCATGCTCCGTTTTACTCTTGCTATAGACCAGGATGTCGTCTAGGAACACAATCACGAATTGATCCAAATAAGACATGAAGATACGATTCATGAGGTCCATGAATACAGCCGGCACATTGGTTGCTCCAAATGGTATAACAAGGAACTTCCAATGCCCATATCTAGATCTAAAAGCTATCTTCGGGATGTCCTGCTCTCTGACTCTGATCTGATGGTATTCTGACCGCAAGTCGATCTTCGAGAATACTGCTGCCTCCTTGAGTTGATCAAATAAGTCATCTATCCTCGGGAGAGGGTATCTGTTCTTGATTGTCACTGAGTTCAAGGTACGATAATCTATACATAATCTGGACGTACCATCCTTCTTTTTTACAAGAAGCATCGGAGCTCCCCAAGGTGATCCACATGCACGAATGAATCCCTTGGTCCTGAGTTCTTCAATCATCTTGTACAATATCTCTAACTCTGACGGCGCCATCCTGTAGACTCTCTTCGACATTGGGGCTGTCCCTGGGATCAAGTCGATAGTAAACTCGATCTTTCGCTCTGGCGACATTCCTAGAAGCTCTTCTGAAAAAACATCTGGAAACTTCTCGACTATCCGGGGTAACTGTACTGCTGCTACTGCCATCCGTAATACTAGAGGAGAAGGTTCAACTTCGCCTTGGAAAAAAAACTCTGGCTCGCCTGGAATGCTAAAAACAACCCTGCCAACATGGCAGTCTATCCTAACATACTGGTTCCTTAACCAATCCATCCCTAAGACCATATCCTAATCGGCCATTGGGAACTCTATTAATCTAGCGGTGAACTCTCTACCGCTAACCACGATTCGATACGAGGAAAACACTCTATCTACTCCCATAAGACCGTTACTAGTAAGTATATTGAGCCTTACTGATAATGACTTGGGCTCCAGTCCTATCCGTGAAACAAATCGTGTAGACATGAATGAATGCGATGCACCAGAATCAAATAATACTGATGTTGGAGAGGAGTTGACGAGAATAGTACCTGCCACTACCTCACTTGGTGCCAATCCTTCTTCTACGATCATCGCCATCGCCTGACCATGTCCTCCGGGTGCAGGTCCCCTCTGCTGAAAACCTCTCTGTCTGCTCAGAATTAGGGCTTGGGCTTGTGCATACTGCTGGGAGTTTTGCTGCTAGAAGGCTTGTGCCTGTATCGGTAATAGCCTCTGAGGCTGATACTGTTGTTGTTGCTGGACTGGTGCTGGTCCTCTCACCGAAGGACTATTAAAGTTGGACGATAATGAACTGCCCCTATTCGGGCAGGATCCTATCTTGTGATCTACTGTCCCACAAGCCAGGCACAATCCCCGTACCCTGCGATATTCTGCCACCCTTGTCCTGGCTTCCCGTAATATGAACATCCTACTGCGGATGAGTGCTTCTACTTCTGCTACTGAGGGTTCATCGGGGTTGAATGTTGAACTGACGTCACTGAGGCCGCCCGCCTCGGAGTTCCAATTGTCAAAGCCCTAGCTGCCGGGGCTGGTGCCGAAGATTGATTCATGTAGACATGAGATCGCTTCCGACCTCCGGTCCTGTCCATAATCCTCTGGGAGGTATACTCGTGCCTCCTAGCTGCTATCAATATCGCATCAAAAGTCTGATGCTCAAACTGCTCCACTGCCAATAAAATCTCTACGTAGAGTCCTTGCTGGAACTGCTGTGCTCTGTCGAACTCGGTCGCTACCAAGGCGGGAGCAAAATGACTAAGTCTCGAAAACTCGGCCGCATATCCGTCGACCGTCCTGCCCATCTGCTTCAGATTGGTGAACCTCGTATGTAGATCATAGCGAGCTACAGCATCGAAGTACTTTGTCTGGAATCTCTCACGAAATACTGTCGATACAACAGGTGCCACTATTCTAACGGCCTGCGCCGTCCAGCAGCTGCGGGCAAGATCCAATAACTGTAGGCGTACTACCGCCACCTTCTCATTCTCGGGCATCTTTGCCGCTTCTAGAATCACTTATGTATCCTGCAGCCAAGCATCTGCGGCAATCGTATCCTCACTGCCGTCGAAGAAGGGAGGGTTCCAACGCTTGAAGCTGTTGGCTGTCTGGTTTCCTTCATGACCGCATCTGTTCAAAGCATCTTGTACTACTTGGTGCAGGGCATCGCCCCGACGATCTTGAGATGCTAGCAATATCCTGATGAGACCCACCAAGATGCCATCATCGGGCTCAGCAGGCTGGACTGGCTGAACTGGTGGCTCTTGACCCTCAGTAGGCATGACTCTGGAGGCTACTCCTGAATGCTGGGCTTGATCTCCAGGTTACTACTGGACCACGGGAGGTACTCCGCCTTGCCGATCGGTAGGACCAGGAACAATGCCGCTGAAGAAGACGACACAAGGAACAATAAGGAAGGACCATGACAGATCAAAGATACAAGCATGTGATCAGGTCAAGAATTCAGGGATACAGAGGATAGGGGCAGAGATCAAGGGCGAGTGCAGATTGAGACATCTATTCGATAAACCCTCACATATCTTGATTCATAAGACCTGCATGGGCCACCACTTAAACCATGTAACGCCCCAGAACCAGAATACTGGAGAGCAGAGGCGGACATAGCCAGCTACGTATATTGAAGTGCAACCCACCTCGTTATACGGTCACGGCTGTCTAGATACATGAGGGTTTAACTACAAGCCATCAGTCTCTTATGGTCATGAACAAGCCTATTGTCTCAATCTCAAGCAAGTAATAACAGTTACAAGATATTAGAGCACCAAATATACAATAGTAATGCGTCCCATACATTATATATTTGGATGATCATGAAGCTAGTCATACAAAATGTGAAGAATAGCAAGAGTTTCAGTCATATATGATCAACCCTAGGATTTGTTAATCATGCTACAGCCCATAGGCAGACAGTAAGTAAAGTGCAATCGAGCTAACATGTGCTCGTCGGCTAAATGCCTCAAAAGAATATTTTTACAATAGAGTGGAAGAGCAAAATAAAACCCACTCGTTTTCAGGGTTACGCCTGGTGGTCACCATCTGGTTAGAAGGTACAGAGATCCTCTAGAGCTGCTCCGGTATCTGGCCACGTAAAACCAGCTGGGTCAGATCCCAGAAAGAGCAAGTGCCACAAAGGAGGCTTCACTTAAGAACTAAAACCAACAATTAGCATAAAACATAATAACATATTAAAACTAAAGATATAGAAAAATCATGAGGATATACGATACGATAACCATAGGACTATTCAGATAGCGAGGTTACAACCCTTAAACCAAACAAGGACCGGGGTTGTAACCCTTCATCTAAACGGAACTTGGTTTCCACCATTTATCGATAAAGTAAAGCACATGCAATCAGGTCATACAACAATCTTGTACAGGATCAGGACAAGACTAGACT
The DNA here is from genome assembly GCA_029216955.1 of Iris pallida. NCBI lineage: Eukaryota > Viridiplantae > Streptophyta > Magnoliopsida > Asparagales > Iridaceae > Iris > Iris pallida. The sequence goes on from JANAVB010040619.1 coordinate 51,800,822, forward strand.
GAGTTAGACTCCATCCAATCAATCACGGCCAAGAAATAAGTATGGCTTGTTACTTTAACTAGCTAAGGTTATCACAGGCCTAGCTACTAGCAAGATGCAATAAGATGTTCCAACAGCCACAAGCCCTGCAGACCATCCAGGTTATCCAGGCCAAATATCCGTTTATGACGGGTGCAACACATGACAGTGTGCTGGAAATGTGCCCTACTCGTCGGCAGGCTACATGTCCACTTGCGCGTCCAGATAACGGGATTGCCTGTAGCTGAAAAATCTTCATGACTACTGGATTATTCTAGTTATTAGCCTTAGTCAATTTCAGTAGGCACCCCTGACCGTCGTACTCAGGGGTCCCTGCCTTAGACATGATACGAGATAGTATTGGTTCATTTGTACAAACACAATCGTCTACGATGTCGAGGCCATTCATTCTTGTCATGTCATGCTAGCCGTCGCAACAGCATTCAATAGTTTCCATCAGGATTGCTTGTCATGTCTTGTCAAGTCATGTCATATCATGTCAATTCACTTGTTATACCGTGCCATATACAATTATCAGTCCAGTCATGTCAATCAATTCGTGATTATCAAGTTCATGAACAGTGCAAGGACATAAAGACAATTGGGTACGCAAAAGGGGGCTCAAGACTCCATGCTAGCGAACCTCTATGCTAGGCCAAGAGGCTCCAAGCGTAAAAGTGGCTTTACGCGAGCAAGACCAACGAAAGACCGCTTCTATGCGAGCGGGAGCTCTACGCGAGCGAGAGCCCTACGCGAGAGGGAACTCTACGCGGGCAAGGCTCTACGCTAGTGAGCACCCTATGCAAGCGGAACTTTACGCACACGAGCACACAAGTGAAACTCTACACACGCAAGGCTCTACGCGAGCGAGGGAGAGTCTACGCGAGAACGACTCTACGCGAGCGAGAGTGGCCCCCGTATAGAGTTCAAGTGGACTCGGTGTAGAAAGGGTTACACTGGCACGCAATGCGTGTTCGTAAAGGGGACACTACGCTGGCACGTGAAACGTATGCGTAAAGAGGATAAATGATACGCTGGCACGTAAAACGTGTGCGTAAAAACTAAATACTATGCTAGCACGTAAGAATGTTTGCGTAAAAGGGTAAACACTACGCCAACACGTTAAAACGTATGCGTGAAACTTCATCTTCTCCCCAAGGCCAAGACAAGTAGGCGTAAAAGCTCAAGAGCTCAAGAAAGCCCCATCTCGGTCAAGACTCGATAAAATCCAACCATTCCAAAACCAAACTTGCGTAACATCAGATTTTCTTCTACATAGAACTCTTATTTTTCAAAAACAAGCCAGTTTAGTAGATCAAAACCGAAAAATCTGAAAGTGCAACAAACTTAGATCTACATGAAATAAACCATGGAAACTAAAAATGCTAAGTACTAAAGTGTCTTAGAATCTCATGAGGAAGACAATGGAACAATAAAACTTGAGTTCCTCCATGAAGCAAGTTGCACTTGCCTACGGTGGTGCTCGGTGGAGAAGAAATGAGGAAGAAGAAAGAAGTAGTAAATGAGTAATGAATGAGGAGAAAGAATGGTTGTTGGGTTAATAAATGAGGGATGGTGGTAGGTAGGGGTTTGCATATCAACCCAAACCGAACCCAACCAAGCTGAACCCAATGCAGGCCAAGGCCAGGATAAACCACATGAACCAAAAAATACTAACTAACCCATGCCAATGCAAAACCAAAGACTAGCCAGTCAAGAGTACAAGTCGAACCAGGATGAACCCAAAATAAATCAAGACAAGATTAAACCAGGATCAAGCTAAGCAAGACAAGTCTAATTATGGGACGGGATTCCGTACATGTATACCAAAATACATAATACGAACTACGGGCGTTACACAAAATACGTAGGACTAGGAACGTAACATGTCAGTCGTATAATAAATATATGTAAGCTGTAAATACAGTATATAAATAACCATGGCTAATTAAATCTTATCCACAAAAATAAAGAAATATAAATATTATGAAATAAATATGAATTGTCATTGTACACGTTGCTGGATTGAGACAAATCTACTACCAAGCATTAAAATAGAGAAAATAATAAATTTGTCAAAAGTAGCAAAGGATGACTTAAGAATAAGTCATCTTCGATAGAAAAGAGAAGATCACGATCTAGGCTGGCACTCCTGCGAAAATTCATGAACACATACACTTGGAGAGATCACTAGGTCCTTTGAGGGATGTAACAAGATACATAATATCATGCTATATGAACTATCATAATAGATAAATAAATATGCAAAAGACTATCTGTAGAAGCATGGATCACGCGTCTCATTTGGGCCCCAGCTAGGTGTCAGTATCACATTCTAGAATATGGGTATTTTAGACTTTTGTGATTTATGATTATTTTTATATCATTTAATTAATTGATTGTGTTAGTTTTCTAATTTGGCAAATTAGAGCCACCTTAATTAGATGTTAGACATGACCAAGGTAAACTTAATTAGTGAGGTTAGGCAACCAACAAACAAATTTCTTTGAGTTAGTAAACTCTCTAATTAACTAGAAAGCCACTTAGAATATTAGGCTAGAAACACTAAATTAGAAGACGACATTTCTCTAAAACTTGTCATGACAAGTTAGAGGGGCTTCCTAGACTTTTCCCTAACCAAACCCTAATCCAAACCCTAATAACATGGCCGGCCAACCTATAGCCTTTGCCTATAAGTAAGACCACTTCTTCCTCATTCCATTCTAAACCTAGCCCTGATTTAGAAGTTCTTTCCCAAATTATCTCTACACTCAAATTGTCTCCAAATTCCTCCAAATTAGTCTCATTTTCTTTCCCTTTGTGAGGAGAAGACTTTATTGGCTAGCTTGGAGAGATTTGGCCCCTTGGAACTTAAAAGGATTATAGATCTTGGCATTTGCATTGTAAATCTATCTTCCAATTGGTATGAGCATTCAAACCCTTTACTTTCTATCAAATTAGTGTAGAGGCATTCATTAGGGACCCCCATGCATTAGGGTTGCCATTAGAGAGGAGTTCATGCTCTCCTCTTTCCATTTGAAGGATTTCTCCTTTTACATTTGATTCAAATTAGGAAAATCTGAGAATATGATTCTAGGGTTTGTAAAATTGGTAAATTAGATCATGCTAAGGATTTAAAACATGTGGGTGTACACTGGATCAAGTTTGGATCCATTTGCAGTGCATATCACGAGCGTATCGCAACGTATCGGATACATACGCCAAGTGTTTGACAAAATGACTAAAAGAGCACCAATGGTCTAAATTTTAGTTGGTAACTTTGTTTTAGGTTTTGCATTGATTTGAGTTATCAATATTGTGATTATCTAGGGATTTAAAGTTGTATTGGTGGTTTGTATATTGAATTGGAAGTTGGGGTAATGTTAGGCCTGATTTAATTGTACTGTGTGGACTATTTATATATTGGTTTCATGTCTACCTAAAATGGTACAGTCCCCTTCTAACCACTATTCACTTGGGTATCAGTCTAGAGTAGGGGGAGATATGGGTTGGGGTATGAGCCTGGGTTAACTATAAGGTATCAGAGTCCCTATACATCTTATGTTTCAGTCGACCCCTATAATTTATGTTCTGTCCCTTTACTCCCATATGTTTAACCTCTTTATTGGTTTAGCCCCAATCCTCCTAACTTTATAGTTTTGATTGTTTGAGTGTTCAGTCATTGTCTTTCACTTCTAGTTGTATCAGTCCTTACATGTGAAGGTGTCAGTCATATTTGTGAGGCCATCCTATAATATCAGTACTTGATTATTTTATTTTGCATCAGTTACTAATATAGACCTGGGTTAGCCTTATTTTAGTACTTGATTTTCCCAATGTATCAGTCCCTTATATTTGTAGATGTTCAGTCCACTGATACTTTTGAGTATCAGTCACTGTTCAGTATCTACTTGATACTTGTACTCTATCTTGTCATAGTTCAGATATACATTATTTGTTATGTCCTAATATATTGCAAGTTCAGTCCTAAATTGGACTGTGTAGCCCCCAGTTTTCTAATTTGGTTCAGTCTCTATTTTGGTTCAATCTTGTTGTTTGATGATCAGTCCACTACATTTGTATTGGTTCAGTTCCTATCCTATAATTTCCAGTCCATTTGCATTCTTTTCCTTTGTATCAGTTAAGGAGACCCAGAATTTGAGCTTGGGTTGGGATAGGTTCCTGAGTTCAGTTCCTTAGAAATCATTTTATCAGTCTACTGTAAAATCTTCATCAATTATTTAAATTTATAATGTATTAGCCCCTTAGCTTGGTGTCCTGCCCTGCACTTTAAAGTTTAGTCCTTTCACTGTCTTGAATGTCTCAGTCCATTTCATCTCTGTGTATCAGTTGAGATATTCATTCAAGTCAACTCCCTAAATTTCTTAGTTCACTCTATCTTTAGTATCATTCTAGAAGTTTATGAGATGGAGGAATTAGCTTAGTTTAATTCAACTTCTATACACATGTATTCAGTTGTATTCACTATGTTCTGATAATTTATCATGGTTCAGTCCAGTTTCCTATTTGCCTAGTCCATAAATTCACATCAGTTAGTCCCTACCTCCTTCATTGCAGTCCATGTAGGTGATAGGGGAGCTTGAATGATATAGCTATAGTAGCATATAGAAGTATATATATTTGTATGTATATAACAGTATATATATTTGTATGTATATATTTGTATGTATATATAAGTTTTTTTGAACCAATCAATCATTTTATTCAAGAAGGCCGAAAAGGCCGAACCTTTACAAGTATACCATGTGGCGCAAAATGTCCATGCCTGTACATATATACGATCAAAAGAAGAGGGAAACTAGAAACAAAACGTCCAAGCCGAAGATCGGATAGAGTTCCAGAAAGCCTCCTGGCCGTGCCTACAGAGGGCTCTCCGTTTGTGGCATTGACGAACGGTCTCCCAAATAAGTTGGTCTGCATTGTACTGGCAGCCTTCATATCTCACCTTGTTTCAATTTTTCCAGATAACCCACGTGGCGGCTGCAGCGACGATCTGGTGGCCATGGGACGCTGAGGCCCAGGTGGTCATGAGATGGTAAAAGTTGTCACCTCCATGAGGCAATCTGCAACACTGGGAAAGAGCTCTTCAGACCTGGACCGGTAGGTCCCCCTGATTGAGGATGTTGTTGGTTGTTTCCGATTGTCGATCAGAGCAGCATGTGCACGCAGAGGCAAGGCAGAACCCGATTGTGTTAAGATTGTCGTCAGTGGGGAGGATATTGCGTAGGGCTCTCCAGATTAGGAAAGACTACTTCTTGGGGATGCACGTCTGCTAGAATGGGGCAATGGTAGGAGACGGGGCCGCGTTGCCCCGGATAACGCTTCTGGCAGACTTAACCGAGAAGGCTCCAGCTCCGTCGGGCGACCACATGAGCTTATCTGCGTCTGGTCCGATCCTCAAACCGCTACGACGAATGCAATCGGTCACTTTGGTCCCATCCCATGACCTGATTTTGATCCAGTTCCAGGTGTTATTTGGAGGGTCCCATAGATCCTTGATAGTACTGTTCTTAGGAGCCGTCAGAGTGTTAGGAAGTAAAAAATTGCCTACCCAGTGCTCCAGAAATGGGAAAGCTTCCCCTATGCCCACCTTAAGATGAATTGCTGGTTCGGCGAGGGATCGTCCATGAAGGATGCGACGCTAGGCCGCAGAAGATCTGTTGTTGGCGATGGCCGTGGATGGGTGAATATGCTTGAAGTATCTGCCTTTATGAATCTGGACCTAAGTTCTTACTGGTGCGAAGAGTCCACCATAATTTCAAGGAGAAGGCGTTAACAATGTGGAAAAGTTTGGTAAAACCCAGACCCTCCCTCTCCGGTGGGATGAGCCATGGTGTCCCAGCTGGCCCAATGGCGCTTTTCGTGGCCACCGCTGTGACCCCAGAGAAAATTGTTGAATATGCTTTTGATGAAGGATAGGACTTTCTTGGGGGGAGCACGCTCCCAGGGTATAGATAGTAATAGAGGTGAGGACGTGATTGATGAGGATAATCTTACCTCATGGTGATAGGGTGGCATTGTGCCAGCCCTCGAGCTTCTTTCTGATGTGATTGGTAAGGTTCTCGATGATCCCGGTATTGGATTTCCTTTAAACCAGAAGGTATCCGAGGTAGAGGAATGGTGGGTGCTTGATGGGGAATGATGTGGTGGTTGATATGCTAGCCGCTTGCTCTCTCTTGATATTATGGTGGATGTAGATAACACTCTTGTTCGGGTTTATCTTCTGCCCAGAGCAGTTTTTATAGGTCCGAAGCGTATCATGGACGACTTCCACCGATCTTGTGTCTCCGGATGAGAATATGAGGATATCGTCAGCGAAGGCCAGTTGAGTAATGATCGGGCAGTCGCTAACCGTATGGTAGTGTTGGAAGTTGGGCGTGGTCGCCATCTTATTAAGGTTTCTGCTCAACGCATCTGCCGTAATAATGAATATGGTGGAGGATAGCGGATCCCCTTGCCTGACCCCACGAGTAGATTTAAAGAAGCCGTCCGCTTGGCCGTTAATAATCGTAGAGAACCACGAGTTGCTGATTGATCTCCACACAATATTGGTCCAGGTTTCGGAGAATTCGAAAGCTCTGAAGACCCAGATCATAAATTGCCAATCAAGTCTGTCGTAGGCTTTCTTCATGTCTAATTTGATTGCAATGTTGCCCCCTCTTGCTGGAAATTTCATGCAGGTGACTAACTCTTGAGCCATCATGATGTTGTCTTAGATATTTCTCCTCCGAACAAAGCCACTCTGCTCCTCCGAGATGATCTTAGGAAGAAGTCCTGCCATACGGGAAGCGATGATCTTGGATATTATCTTGTTGGTAAAGGTACAAAGACTGATAGGGCGGAAGTCTCAAAATGTCTCGGGGTTGTCTTTCTTTGGGATGAGAATGAGGTTGGTGCTCGAGATGGCTCTGGGGTAGGTAGCTCCCTGGAGAAAGGCGGAGGCCGCATTGTGGATGTCAGTCTTGATGATATCCCAGCAAGTACGGAAGGCAGATTTCATCCACCAGCCATCCGAGTTTCTACATCCGACAGTGGCATCCAGGCCATTCAAAGCATGGGAAATAGACATCATTGGTCCGATCACTCCGTCTTCGTCCCGAGGACACCGCTTCATACTCGCAATCATAGATTACTTATCCAAATGGGCGGAGGCTATTCCGCTGGCAGAAATGAAGACTTCAAACGTAATCAGCTTTCTCAAGAATTATTTATTTACCGCTATGGACTACCCCGAAGGATCATCCACGACAATTGTCCTCAGTTCGCAAGCCATGCCTTCTATCGATTTTGCGACAAACATCGAATCCAGAATATTGCTTCAACACAATATAACCCCAAAAATCCGTCTGGCCTTGGGGCGCTGTGCTCGTCGAGGGCCCAGACTGCTTCTTTCACTTCTTCCTCCGATGGAGGATGTACAAGCCGTAAATTATCTGTGTTGCTGATATGGGATGGAACCCCGTTCAGGAATGTGTCGTCTTTAAGAACCGTCTCCTTGGAAAAAAGTCTGGAATAGAATTTCGCGGCCTCCTCTTGGATACCCTTTTGGTCTGTGATGCTGGTGCCGTTGTCTGCGAGAATCTGATGGAGAGTGAGTTTTTGTCTCCGCACGTTGACGTAGGCGTGGAAGAAGCTAGAGTTGTTGTCCCCCTCGCTGTCCAATTTGATCTTCGCTTTCTGCTTCCAAAAATCGGTTTCAATCTTCAGCCTGAATTTGAGGATGGCTTTGGTGAGATTCAGCACCTTCCTGGTGTCAGACGAACAGTCGGCCATGTATTTCGTTTCAGCACGAGTTACATCGTCTTTCGCCTCGCGAATGGCTTGGAAGATATCTCCATAAGCTTGCTTGCTCCAAGCTGTCAGAGCTTTCCTCGTAGCCTGGAGCTTTATGGCCACGCGATTAAGGGGTTCTATGGAGTCCGTGCTGTTCCATACTTCCGTGGCGACCCCTAAAAATTGGGGGTGCTCGCTCCAGAAGTCCAGGAAGCAAAAGCTCTTTCTGGAATGGTTGGAGGTGCTAGCGTTACCAACCAGCAGGGGGCATAGTCGAATTCGGTGGCGTTAAGGTGAGAGAGCTTGGAGATGGTTCCCGTATCAAGCCAGTGGGCATTCGTTAACGCCCTGTCAAGGTGGGAGAATTGCCACCGGTCGCCTTCCTGCATATTGCACCAGGTGAATGCGTTGCTAGTGAACGGGAGGGAGGTGAGGTGAGAGTTGAAGATGAAGTTGTTAAAGTCTTGCATGGTGGAGAGGGGGGAGGCGACCTCCAACCTTCTCTTCTCTGCAAGTGATAGCGTTGAAGTCTCCTATGCAAAGCCATGGGAGGTTGCGGTTGTGGTGATTGGTGTCCAGGAGGTCGTTCCATAGGTGTTTGCATTCTGAAATGTCACAACTGCCGTGTACTACGGAAAGGATGGCACGCTTGGGGATTAAAGGATGTTCCATCCAGCAAGACAGGACTTGACTAGAATCATGGACGACACCAATTTTGATGGCTTTGGAGCAAAAAATTCATATGTCGTGTCTGCCGGCAACGGTCGAGTAAAAGCCTAACAGCAGTTGAATGGATTTGAGTCTCTTGTATGAGAATTTGGGTTCACTGATGATCAAGATGTCGATCTGGTGAGTTTTCTTAAGGCTGGTGATTCTCCTCATCGTTGGTTTGTTCGCTAGACCACGGACATTCCAGGAGAGAACGTTTAGCATTAATGGAGCTTTGGGAGGGGTAGGTTGGACCGCTTCGCCACAGACCTGGTGTGCATGGCCGGGGATTTGGCGGGCTCTTTTTTGTCTGCTTTCCTGGTGGTGATGGATGGTTCCCCCACCTTCTTAGGGGATGTGTCGCGGGACGAGTCCTCAGGGCGTTTATGGGGTGCGGCCATTTCTCCTGTTGAATCGAGGTCGGGCTGCTCCGGGAGGATATTGAGGGAGTCGTCGAGGCTACCAATCTGGTCACCTATCGCATGGAGAGGGAATCCAGCGGCGAGGACCTGAAGACCTCTAAAGGCCTGCTCTGGCCCTAGGATGGCTTGAGCATCAACAGTGGAATGGTCGAGCGGAGTATGCAGTTCGACGACAATCAGAGGTGTTGGGAAGGACTCTTCCATTTTCTCAGGAAGAGGGGCTATGGGATCCTCAGGGTCCGGTCCGGGGGCCTGGTCGTCGTCAGTATGACAGACTGACTCAAGGGGAAGCCAATGGCTTCTGACGCGAGGGCGCTGAATTGGTTGGACAGGGAGAGGTTAGGTGGGCGGTAGGGGATCACTGCTTTTTCTGCTGAGTTGCCTCTGCTGGATTTGTCTTCGCTGGAGTTGAATCTGGTGTGGGAGTTCGGAGGGGGAAGCAGGGGTGGTTGAGCTAATTTGTGATGCTGGTTCTCTTTGGGGATGGGTTCAGACCTCTCTGGTTTCTTCTTCTGCTCTGGGTGGAGACGGAGGCAGTGCTTTGATCGGTGACCGTGTAAATGGCAGTGAGTGCAGAAGATAATGTGGTTGTCGTAGATGATTTGCTAAGTGTGCATTTGGTTGCCGAGTTCAATGAGGATATGTTTGGGGGGGTCTGATGTGAGGTCGAGTTCCACGCATATCATTGCGTAGTGAGCTTTTTTCAGATTGCTGGTTTCGGCGGCGGTGGCCACGTAAGTCCCGAAGGAGTTGGAAATGCGCTTAAGAGCCGCCGAAACGAAGCAAATGAGGGGGAGATCGGGTAGGGTGACCCAGGCGACAACCGTCGTTGAGTCTACCTTGGTGTTAAAGTTGGATGACCACTTGATTATCTTCATCTGGTGGAAGTCTATCCTCCCGATGCCTATGGACCACACCGTCCTGTGGTCCATGTCAGAGGATAGATGTAGCAGAATATGCCTCGGATCTACTGGCTACCCTATACTCCGTCGTTAGCCACCAACTAGCTTTAACCTCTGCTACCCTGGCAAGCTTGGGGCAGCCAGATGAGAATTTGAGGACGAAGGAGTAGGAAAATGAGGTGGCCAGAGACGAGAGCTCCTGGTCGGTGAACGACACAGTTGGCATGGAAGATGCCTGCGGGTACTCCACATCGGAAAGGGGGACGTCCGGGAACAGGAGTCCCGGCTTGGGAGCCCTGTCAGGACGAAGGATGTCGACGAAGGAAGTGGTTGGGCGAACAGGTGGGCCAGGGGCAGGGACCGGAAGAGGGGATGCGCCCGAAGACCCAGAGCCCGGGAGAGGAAGGAAAGCACCCCGAGGGGGGTCGGAAGGGGGAGGAGGTTGGGATGCGCCAGAACGGGGGAAAGCGCCCAGCAGTCCTACTGCGTCGGAGAGCAACATCACATCAACGGGTGGGAGGCGGAGAGGATGAGGGGGGAAGGCCCAGAGCTAGCACAAGCTGAAGAGGAGGGGGTGAGTAGGGTGGGCTATGCCTAACGGGGCCACCACCGGTGGTGCAATAGGAGGAGGGGAAAGGAACGGTTGGGTTGCGCCCACACTCGACGCAACCGAAGGAAGAAAAGGGAGAGACGCGCCCAACGGGGCCACACGAGGGGGTAGAGAAGGAGGAATGGGCGCTGAAAATGTCAGAGGTGGATGTAGGCCACTACAAGTGGCTCCCTAATCAGGGACGCCGGTCGCGCCAATAGGGCCCCGACAGGCGCGTCCATGATTGGGCCGGCCGCGCCTAAAGAGGCCGACAAAGGAGAAGCCACGACAATAGGCGCGCCCCAATCCGATGGCTCATCTGCGCAAACGCTAGACGTGAACTGGGCTGCGCCCAACGTTGCTCCTGAGGGAACAACCTCAACCTGAGATGTGCCAAGTGGGGACAGAGGCAAGGGACCTGTCACGACCCGCACCCACTGTGAGGGTACGAATACGTAACGACGCCCAGCCTACGCCACAGTATCGGCGGTAGAGCGCTGTCCTAGGTTACTATCTAACCAGCAACTCACGTAATTATACTGTACTCATCAGGATCAACTCCGAACGGAGGACAAGTATAAGATATTATAACTCAATCACAGTCTAAGCACGATAAGATAATCACAGAAGAATTAAACTAAGAATAGAAGGACAACTACTAAAATAATAACAACTCTCAACAAATCTCAAATACTACACAAGTCTCAAATCTTCTACAACAAGTTCAACATGAAAACAGATGCTAGTCTACTAAACTAAATCTCGATCACTCCTGAGTATCGGGGCCAAAGGTAGTCATCCCGTCTTCAGGTCCATAATATGTAGGGCATGTGTCTTTATGGCAATCATCTGTAAACTTTCAACAGGTCCAGTCAAGACAGGAACGAGTATAACTCATCAAAAAATCCCTATTAAATGACAGAGAACTATAAAGCAGTTAGAAGCAGTTATATTCATGAACATGGTAGTTTGTATACAGGTTATGGTATAGAGAAACAGTTGAGATACAAGGAAAGTAAGGTAAATAAAAACAAGAGAAGAATCATAGCAATAAAGACTGTAAATAGAAACTAGCTGAACTAGAGCAACACGATATAAGTCCTGAATGTAAATGTAAACAAGTGCAAAACCCAAGTAAATCCAGACAACATGAATCTGATACCAGGTGATTCCAGTACAAGATGGGTCCGGTATGAGCTGAGTCCAATCGGTGATCAAAGGTTCCAGGGTGAGTCCAGCCTATACTCTAACAGTATGTTTTAAAATATCGGGATCGACATGTGAACGGCTGTAGGTAATACGGCACACCGCACATTCGACCAAGTGTGGGATGGCTATCGTTTCAGTATAATTCCAAGGGAGTGGTTCCAGTATTTGGGTATGTTCACATGCCTATTCCAATATTTCTCTGCCCAACAAGTACAAGTGAATCCATAATTCGACACAAAAATAGGTATAAGTCCAGCCAGTACACGAATGGTTTCAGTAAATGATTCCAGGGTGGTTCCAGTAGATGATTCCAGAAATGGAGGCCAGACATAATTAAGTGAGTGTAGCATGAAATGGATCCAGCAATATCAAATCGTATTTGAATAAAGAATCAGATAGAACTAGCTACAACTGAAATATAGTAAACGACAAGTAAATGGAAGAACTATCAGAGAATGTACTCGCCTGATACTCTAAAAAGAGTAGTGTAATGTCAGATGTCTGCACCGGAGTCACAATGTCCTAAATAGAACAATAAAGGTTATAATGTGTTTAAAATAAGACAGATGAAGTTTATGATGCATCTACATGATTTCTAGGCCAATCTAGGTCAAAGTCAACTCTAAGTCAAACCTGGTCAACTGTCTAGGTCAAACTAGGCCCAAGTCAAACTTGGTCAACTCTGGGTCAACTGGTCAAGTCAATGGTCAACTTTAGGGTTGGTCAACTCCTGTAGGTAACTCAACTAAACCATAGGTCTACGTAACTTAGGCTACCATGTATACCATATCATAAATATACATCTACCATATATATTCACACAATACTAGACTAAATCCTTAGACATATATATCAATAACCAATCTATTTCCTACCTAGCACTAACACAACCATGAACTAAACTAACCTTCCTAACTTTCCAACACCGCACCTATTAGCCAACATGCCAAATGGCCTAACCCAAGCAAAGCATGCCAATCAAAAGAGGCCAAGCCTACCTAACATCCAATATCCCTCATCATATCCTACACTCATAGTGATATATTCACTAATACACTCACTCATACTCACAAGCCCCCTTCCTAGCACTTGATACCCTCATAACAGATATACATACCTACATATCTATAATATATATATACAACCTGAATATATATAATATCACAGGCATTTGGGAAAAGGAATGGCTGAAACAGTGTCATGATTTCCCAGGTTACCAGTGTTGAGTGTCCTGTGTGTGCCTTGGGTGAGTGAGTGAACGACCATACCATCTCAGTTTAGGCTTGACAGTGTATTCCAAATAGTGGGTGTGTGTATACCTTAGTTTGAAATGTGTGAGTGTCACATTTGAACCAATGTGTGTGAATTAAACAAGTGAAATGGCATTTGTTTCCCAGTTTTATGCATCTCAGTCCATTTCAGACCTAAAGCTAATAGTGAGGAGGAATTATCACGACAGTGGGTGTAATGTTAAATGAGAGTGTAATAGGAATAGTGTTCTCAGGTTGTGATATGCTTCAGGAATTTGTGATGTGCAAATCAGTACAAACATGGCAATTGACAGTTGTTAAACTGGAAAACAGGAACAGTCAAATCCAGTCAATCCCCTAGCTAGCATGAAACCAATCATTCAAGTAACCTAATGCATATGTAAAGGAATTAACATGGTAATTAACATCAGAAATCAGTTTAAAAGAATCTGATTTCAGGAATTCGAAACTAAAAATGTGCATGAGTCTAATAGTCCTAAATCCAATCGAAATTCCCAATGTTGTGTTAACATCAACCCAAAACATTAATCAATCCTTAACAGTAAGCTAATACATATGTGTAAAGATTAATGATAACATTTAAACATCAAAAATCAGTTACAACAGGGAATTAGAATTAGGATTTCAATTTCAGGAAAGGGACTGTGTATCAGTCGACTGTTCAGTCCATTCCCATGATCAAAATCCCAATCCTCAATGAAAAACCTAATCTAACTTGCAAAAACCACTTAGTAGGAACTAATACACATGTAGGATTCAATGTGGCAATTTTAAAACATCATTAAAATCAAATTAAACTGAAATCAGTTCAGGATTTCGAAAAACACACATGGTATCAGTCATTCATGGGAAATGCACATTTCGAAAGAAAAACCTGTTAATATAATAAATTTAGGGGTTGGTAATTAATGTAGCACACGTGTACGTGTCACAGGGGGTGTTTATGTCCAACCAAGTGGACACAAATGTGTCCAAACGACCACATGTACACAGACACAGAACTGTGTTCAGGAAGTGTCGTACACGCGTGTGTGTCACTCCAGGATACGACACGTTGCACGACACATGCCATGGTCACGTCCACGTGTTCGCCCCATATAGGGATACGTGTCCATAGCCCTATACCGTGTCCTAGACGCGTGTCGTGTCGGTAAACGTGCGTGTCAACAGCTAAAACTCACGCGTGCACAGCGTGCGCACGGGCCAGTACGGCCAGTGCGAGGAGGAGAACTCCTCGCACACTGCACCAATTGCCCCCAAATTTTAGGAGGATGATGTCAGTCAGTGCCCTGACATCCTCCCAAAATTTGGTGTGTCCACGTGTCCGGTACAAGAAGAAATCGAGCCCTTGATGCAGGACAGTGCACTCGTGTCGTGCATGCGTGTCCAACGGCAAAAACGTACACAAAACGACACCAAAATACTTAACATACTTCACAAAAATTAATGTACATCCTTAGATCTATAAACTCATGTAATTACTTTTTCAAATATCGAAAATAATTTCCTAAGGGGCATTCTATCAAACACCTATACATACACTACGACACGTGTCCGATACGGACACCAAACGGACACGAAATGGGCTCAAACTCCAGGGACAGCTAGGTGACTCCTAGATCTAGCCCTAAATGCAAAAAAATAGAAATTTAATACAATTAGAGGTGTTTTACCTATGGATGCAAATAGCAAGAAAAATCTCCAAATGGGGGGTTCCTCCTTGCTAGCAAAATGCTCCCAAATTGTCCCAAAGCTGGGATTAAACCCCAAAATCAAAAAATAGGAGAGTATTAGGTTCTAATACAAGAAATTAGGATTAAAAAGGAATTAAAATGAATTTATGGGGATTTTTGGAAGGGGACAATACCTCTCTTTTCCAATGTGTTGAAATAATAAAAAAGAGGCAAGCCCTAATGAATAAGTATTTATATAGGGTGGGGATCCCTATATGGCTGGTCACTTAGGGTTTGGTTAGGGTTAGAGCTTCTAGTTATGGGCCATGGGCCAAGTCATGATCAATAAATCATTAAGCCATAAGTTATTTCATGAAACCACAAGCCGTGACTTAAATTCACTAAACCAAATTCCCTCATTCTAAAACAATTCTCTAATGACTAAAATAGGTTAACTCAAGTTAGACTAGGGTTACCATAGCTAGGGTTGGGTTCTAGGCTATTCCACTAGGTCTCAATAAGTCAAAGTCAAACTAGAATTTACCAATTCATTAAATCATCAATTAATTCAAATAAGTCAAAATAACCAAATTACCCCTAGGCTAAAAATAATAATTAATCATCCTAATGACATGGTTAGGCTCTAGGTCATGCAGTCACTAGGGTTTTACTGGCAGCATATCAAAATCACAAGTCATGACTTAAAGCAGTTTTTAAATAGTTTAAAAATTATTAAAAATTACTAAAAATCATAATGAGTAATAATTATCAATAAATAATAATTATAATTACAAAATTTTAAAAATACCCTCATCTGGAAAACTGGGTGTTACAACCATACCCTCCTTAGAAAAATTTCGTCCTCGAAATTAAAATGATCGCACCCTTACTAGGTCAAACCCAAACAATCAAGGTCAAAAGATAATCATGCAAACATATTCTTACTGGTCGTAATTCCACAGTCTCGAACAGGGTAGCTACGATATCTATCAATCATAAGTAATATCCTGGCAGGTACTAATGGAAATCACACAGAAAAGTGGAGAGGAAGAATGAGAAGGACAAACCTGCTAACCCGTCACCTGCAGCGTCCGTATCCTTGACCGCCATCGCAAAAGCTCCACCCCTCTGGTGCAGAGCTACAAGTGGCCTAGCTCCCTCATAAGGAGGTGCAGCGGGACAATCTATCATCTTGTGAGCACCAGACCCACAGAATAGACAAACCTTCAGCCTCCTCCTACATGACTCCCAAACATGCCTTTCCTTCCTGCAGTAGGCACAAGTCGGCACCCCGCGGTCCTGTCCTCGATGATGATGTTGTGCCTGCTGCACTCTTACTGGTGCCTGTGCCTGCTGAATATGCACGTGAGGCCTCTTGGCCTGACCTCCGCTGCTGCTACCACCCTGGAAGTCCCGACCCCTCTTCAGCTTCAACCCCAGGTCGTCCTCCGTTGTCATAGCCCCAGAAAATATCTCCGTGTAGGTAGCGTTTCGGTCGCACTTAGTCAGCGACCGAACCTCTCTAATCAAGCCTCGGCGAAACTTCCTCGCCTTCGTCTTCTCAGTCAAGTCATCGAATGACTAAAATAGGTTAACTCAAGTTAGACTAGGGTTACCACAGCTAGGATTAGATTCTAGGCTAGTCCACTAGGTCTCAACAAGTCAAAGTCAAACTAGAATTTACCAATTCATTAAATCATCAATTAATTCAAATAAGTCAAAATGACCAAATTACCCCTAGGCTAAAAATGATAATTAATTTTCCTAATGACATGGTTAGGCTCTAGGTCATACAGTCACTAGGGTTTCACTGGCAGCACATTAAAATCATAAGTCATGACTTAAAGCAGTTTTTAAATAGTTTAAAAATTATTAAAAATCACAAAAAATCATAATGTGTAATAATTATCAATAAATAATAATTATAATTACAAAATTTCAAAAATACCCTCATCTGGAAAACTGGGTGTTACAGGCCCACCCGAATGCGTGCCCCAAGCAGAGTGCTCAACTGCGCCAACCAGCACGGGTCCCGAGGGTGCAATTGCACCCGGAGGTGCGCCAAAAGGCAAGGGCCCACTACGAAGGAACGTGCTAGCTGAGTGCTCAACTACGCCAACCAGCGCAGGTCCCGGGGGTACAATAGCACCCGGAGGTGCGCCAAAAGGCATGGGCCTACCATGGAAGAACGTGCCAGCTGCGCCTAGCTGTGCCAACGAAAAAATATATATATATATATATATATATATATATATATATATATATATATATATATATATATATATATATATATATATATATATATATATATATTTTATATATGCATACAAATTTTTTTTTTAAATTTTGGGTGTCCACTTCTTAATTGAGCATGGGGCGTGCCTCCACGGAGGCTCGAACCCGCGCCACTGCGCCCAGGTGCCTCGCTGTTCCCAATGTGATATATATATATATATATATATATATATATATATATATATATATATATATATATATATATATAGCAGTATATATATTTGTATGTATATATATGTTTTTATTATATATATATATATATATATATATATATATATATATATATATATATATATATATATATATATATATATATATATTTTATATATATATATGTATATATGTATATATATATATATATATATATATATATATATATATGTATATATATATATATATATGTATATATATATATATATATATGTATATATATATATATTAAGGAAGCGAATCTTTATTGAAGAATATGTGCAAAATGTCGACGCCTATGCAAGTAAGCGCACACGACGTGGCCAGAACAAAACAAAACAAACTGCGCGGGCAGTGCACAAAAGGGAACCAGATCTCGATGCCCACAGACAGGAGAAGCGCGAGAACCCGGACAGATGCCTAACCAAGGACCTTCCAAAAAGTGTTGGAGGCGTGGGAGCATCGCCTCCTAGCTTTGTGAATTTGTTAGATGACCTCTCTGTATAATTGAGGAGGGTGGAGTTGACGGCCTTCATATCTGAATTTGTTCATGTTCTTCCATAAAAACCAAATACTAGCGGCTACGACGATCTGATATCCGTGGGAGCAGCTTCAGCTGGTCTGAAGATCGTGGAAGCCCCCAGTCGGGGGGACCAGACTAAGTCTATTGTGAAGATTGAGCCAAATATGATTCGCCAGCTCACCAAAAAGAAGGACGTGCTGTGTCGATTCCAAAGTGGGCTCCGTGCAGCAGTGGCATCTAGACGCGAGGCTAAATCTGATAGGTCTGATGGAGTCGTCCGTCGATAGTTTTCGGCGAAGAGCTCGCCAGATAAGGATTGACCATTTGAAAGGAATACAAGAATGCCAAAACATAGCATACGTGGTATCCGGCATACCAATGCCTCTAGCGACGATCCTGGCCGAAGCCAGCATAAAGGTTCCATTCGGGTTAGGGGACCATCTCCACGAGTCGGGCGAGTCGGTAACCCGCAGGTTAGCTGCTAGGAGATCGTCGGCCACCGACTGGCCGAGCCAATGTCAGACCCTCTCCCAATTCCATCTGGCACTATCCTCCTACAGATCCCTAATCTCGTACCCCCATGGAGTATGAACATTGGGCTGGATGGTGTCTACGCCAAGCCACCATTCCAGACAGGCCGATGAGTGTCCATCGCCCAATATAAGATGGATTAAAGGTTCTGCGAGGTTGCGTCCCCGAGTTATGTGCCGCCACGACGCCAAAGATCTGCTGTTAGTTTCTTCCTCCGACAGATGTGAGAATATGGAGTGTCTAGCTCTCATGAACCTCGTCTACAGCGAGCTCTCCGATCGCAACTTCTACCACAGCCTCATGGAAGTTGCACTCACGATGTGGGCAAGTCTACTGAATCCTAGGCCTCCTTCATCGGTGGGTTTGGCCATGGTATCCCAACTGGTCCAGTGGTGTTTGTCCTTACCGTCGCTATGACCCCAGAAGAACTTGGAGAATAGGGATTCAAGAGAGTGGAGGACCTTCTTATGAGGGGAGCAGACGGCTAGGGTGTACAACGGGATGGAAGAAAGAACATGTTTGATAAGGATCATCTTGCCGCGAGAAAAAGTGTAGCGTTGTGCCAACCCGCGACCAGTTTACGGATCTTGTCAACTATGTGCTCGTATATTCCAGCGTTCGTCTTACCATATACCAGCGGATAACCCAAGTACAGGAAAGGTGGCTAGGCTATGGCGAACGAAGTCATATTGGAGAGGACAGATGAGCGGGATCTGTCAGCCTTGTGATGGGTATATATGACGCTCGTGTTGTTATTGACGCACTGACCGGAGCATCTGTATCGAACGAGCGTACTGAGAACGACCTTGATCGAACCGAAGTCTTCAGAGGAGAAGATGAGGACGTCGTCTACATACACCAGATGAGTGATGAGCGGGCAGTTAGTAGTGGTATGGAAGTGATGGAACTCGGGCATACGGGGCATGCTATTGAGGCTTCTGCTGAGTGCTTCTGCTGCAATGATAAAAATGGTGGATGAGAGGGGGTCCCCCTGTCTAACCCCGCGAGTGGATCGGAAGAACCCCACAGCCTAGCCATTAATGATGGTGGAAAACCAAGCATTGTTGTTGGATCTGAAAATGATGTTAATCCAGGATTCAGAGAAGCCGAAAGCCCTGAGGACCCAGATCATGAATTGCTAGTCCCGACGGTCGTAAGCCTTCTCCATATCCAGTTTGATGGCAACGTTCCCCCCTCTGGATGGGAACTTCATACATATGATTATCTCTTGCGCGAGGAGAATGTTGTCAGCGATGTTCCGACCTTTAACAAAACCGCTTTGCTCATCGGAGATGATCATGGACATCCGGTTGGCGACGATCTTCGAAATAATCTTGTTGGTGAAGGTACATAAGCTGATAGGACGGAAGTCTTTGAAGGTTTTTGGGTTGTCTTTCTTGGAAAAAAGGATGATGTTGGCACAAGAAATAGAATTGGTATATCTCGCCCCTTGGAAAAAGGCTATGGTGGCCTCTAATAAGTCTGATTTTAGGATGTCCCAACAATACATGAAGAAGACGCCGTTGAAGCCATCAGGCCCGGAGCGTTGTGTTCTTTAATGGACCAGACAGCCGTTTTGATTTCCTCCTCTGATGGAGTATCCAACAGGGTCTCATTCTCGCTGTCACTGATGAGGGATGGGACCTTGGACAGTAGTGCAACATCTTTAACGACCTGCTCTTTTATGAATAGGTTAGAGTAGAAGTGTTACGATGCAGCCGGAATGCCATCTTGGTCATCCACCAGGTTGCCATTGTCGTCGTATATCCGGTATAATTTTAATTTATTTTTGCGGCCTTTGACACATGCATGAAAGAAGCTGGTATTCCGGTCACCATCGGTGTCCCAGGTCGATCTAGCTTTTTGCCTCCAGAATTTCGTTTCCATATTAAGCCTGGATTTGAGAAGAGCTCTGGCAAGGTTGAGCGAAGCGCGGGCAGCCGAAGAACCGAGAATGTCGAATGTGGTCTCCGTACTAGTGACGTCGTCCTCTGTCTCCTTAATAGCCTGGAAGATGTCTCCAAAAGCCTACTTGCTCCAGGACGTTAAAGCCCGACGAGTGGCTTTCAGTTTGGCCGCCATCCGAGCCAGGGAGTTAAGTATCGAGACAGAGTTCCAAGCGACATGTACGACGTATTGGAATTGAGGATGATGTCGCCAGAAATCGAGGAAGTAGAAAGCTTTTTTAGTGCTGGGGTTGTTGTCGCTGCCCCTGATGAGAAGAGGGGAGTGGTCTGATTCTGTGGAGTTCAATGAGAGAGGTTTGTGATCAGGCCCATGTCAGACCAGCTGTCATTAACCATCGCCCGATCCAAACGAGAGTACTGTCGGCAATGGCCTTCCTGCATGTTGCACCAAGTGAATGCACTATCGTAGAAGGGGACTGGGGTTAGGTTTCCGTGGAAGATGAAGTTGTTGAAGTCATCCATCGCAGACTGGGGGGGGCGAGCGACCCCCGGATTTCTCCTCTCTGCAGGACACCGTATTAAAATCTCCAATGCAGAACCACGAGAGACCTTGATAGGATAAGGCAACTTCCAACAGGTCATCCTAAAGCAATTGTCGTTCGGGGATGTCACAACTGCCATGAACGGCAGAAAGGATGGAGCGGGACTTGAGGGTCGGATGCTCTACCCAACAAGATAGAGCCTGAGGCTAATCTTTAATTATGCCAAACTTGAATTTCGACGCAAAAAAGATCTAGATGTCATTACATCCTGAGATAGCATAGGGGAATCCCAGCTTGAGTTGAGTGGCTTTGATTCTTCTTTGGGGGATTTTAGGTTCGATAATGATTAAGAGGTCTATGCGATTAATTTTCTTGAGGCTGAAGATTCTATTCAGCATCGGTTTATTTCCCAGCCCTCTAACGTTCCAGGAGATGATGTTAAGCATTAGATGGGGTAGTGGGAGGTTGGGGATTAAGCTTCACGGCAGACCTAGTTTTCATCGTCGTCTGCTGCTTTTGTTTGTTTTTGTTCTTTTTGGAGGAATTTTTTTTGGTGGATGTGGTAGTGGGCCCGTTGACTCCGCTGGCATTGCTAGTTCCGTCACCAATCTCTGGCCCGAAGGAAATTAGCTCATTTTCAATATCTTCCAAGGCGCAAAGGGGGTTGCCATGGTCCAAGAAACCCGCTTCCTTTGCTTGCCAGAACCTGCCGGTGAACGCGGGATCAGCAATTCATTCCGGGGTGCTAAAGGGATGGCCACTGACCAGAGAACCCCCTTCCTTGGCTTGCCAGAACCTGTCGAATAAGGACGGGTGTAGGCTGGATTGCACGTCCGCAGTTTGAGGGGGAGAGGACCTTAGAACCCCTGTATCTGTCGAGGGGATAGTCATGTCAAATTTTTGCTTAGGACGGCACTCTGTCTGAGCTTCTTCAGGCTGATGAGGGCGGCGGATGGAAAGAAGGGGAGAGTGAGAGTCCTCAGGGGGGTGGGAGATGATGAACTCAGCTGAGTTTAGGGTAGAGATGTTGGATGGCACTGTGGGAGCGCTGTCGATGTCTGGGTAAAGTGTGGAAGGGGAATCTGGCTGTACAACTTTACCAGGGACGGACGGAGAGGGTTCTCTGTATTTATCAGCAACATTATCCGTAGTGATGCAGGCGAGAAGTAGAAAGGAGTTGTTGAAGGAGATAAAAGGTGGGTTGTATGGGACGATAGAGGAATTAGTCATGATGTTCGGGCGGGAGCAAGACATTAGTGCTGTATCTGCAATCCCAAGGGGAGGATTGGGTGGCTTAGTCTGATTCCCAGATTCAGGATGACATTGAGCAACCAGCGCGCGAGGGTTACGCCGGCTAGGTTTCTGAAGCTCGAGGTGGGCCCGGTAGCAGTGCTGCATGGAATGTTCGCTCATCTAGCAGTGTTTACAGAAGATGATGTTGTTATCATAAAGCAGCGTTCGGCGGTGTGTTTGGTCTCCGAGCTCAATATCAATGAGTTTGGGAGGGTCATGCACGAGGTCTAACTCCTCACATATCTTCGCGTAGTTGTATTTGGAGAGGTTGTGAGTTTCTTCTACGATTGCTACCAGGGTCCCAAAGGAGCTGGCTATCATTTTAAGAGCAGCTGCGGGAAAGCAAACCAGGGGTAGATTGGGGAGGGTGATCCATGTTGATTTGATTGTTAAGTCAGCTTTGGGGTTGAAGTTCGGAGACCATTTGACAATTTTGACGGTTTGTGTGCCAATTCTGGAAGTGCCATTGACCCAGATTAATGAGTAGTCTAGTTCGGATGAAAGATGGAGGAGCATGTGCTTAGGGTCAAGCGGGGTGACCCGGTAGGCTGCAGGGATACCCCACCTGGCGATCGCTTCTATGGCAGTGGTGATTTTTGGGCATCCGGATCCATATTTGAGGACAAACATTTTATTGAGGGAGGTGGATAGAGAGAAAATTTCCAGTGCGGCGAAGGGGACGGATGGGGTAGCCGTCGGGAGGTGGCGAGAATACCATGTCTGGAAGCTGAATCTCAGTCGCCGGAGGGGGTAAGTGCTTCCCCCGATAAGGTCAGAGAATCTCGACATAAGAGGGAGCACGAGGGGGGTCTGCCGTACTAGGGATGTACGAGTACGAGGTGGCTCCGGGAGGGGCCACTACACGGGGGATGTCCGATGTGGAGGAGTGTGTAGGAACGACGGAGGAGGAGTGGCCCTCGGGGGGCACAAGGGGGAGGAGGGGCGGGCCACCTTTGAGGATGCCAACATCAGGAGGAGTGTCCCCCGTCGGCCTATCGGTATCATGCGCTGGAGAGGCATTGAGGTGCGCTCCGCCAACTAGGCCGGGGGGGGCGTCAGTTGCTAGGTGGACAGGAGCCACGCCCGACAGGAGGGGCGTCGAAGGTGGACACAAGAGAGAAGGGGCGCAGCTAATCGCGTGAGCGGAAGGGCTGGAGGGACCAGCGCCCGACACCAGTTGCGCCAAAGGGGGACACGAAATCCCATTCATGGAAGGAGGGCACCGCATTTGCTGGGTAAACTATAGGTTACGCTCGGGTGATCCAAGCCTGGGCCCTGCTAGGAAGCCCAGTAGAGCCAGGCGCGGGTGGGGGATAAGCGGGGGTTAGGGTGCGCGCGAGTGGGTAGGTGGCGCCAACTCGACTCGGTGCATCCCTCGAGAGGGGGAAGAGGGTGGGGAAGCCACGGGGGCAGTTAGGCGCACAGGATTGCTGGTCTTCAGTACCAACGACGATGCTAGGTGAGGGGCAAGCGGCGCCACCCGTAGGTTGCGCCACGTGGGTGCTAGGTGGAACCCAGAGGGAGAGCCCAGGGACACCATTCGCTAGTGAGATGCCCGAATGGGTGGATAGGCCATGAGGCTGCTGGAGCACTGGACCAGCGCCTGGTGCAAGTGCCGTCACAGCACCCGGGGACGGGGCTGGCAGAGTGCAGATGAGACCGCGCATGTGCGGAGATGCGACGCAGGGCATGTGACATGGGGGATCTTAGCGACTGGGCCACCGACGCTGGTCAGGACGAGAGGGGGGGACTGTTACTGCCTTGCCGATCGTTGGACAAGAGGCGCAACTCGTGGCATAACTCGTAGGATGGGCCAGGGGCACGCCAGGTGGCACCCAGGGAGTAAGCCCGAGATTGGGTTGCTCCATCACAATGCCCGTGGGAGGGAAAAGGCCACGTGATTCGCTGGCGTCTCGGGGGCTGGAAAGAGGAAAGGCCAGCTGGCGTTCGGGGACAGCGCCAGGCACATGGGCAGACATGGCGCCCGAGGTGCGTGGACCACTGACGCCTTTGACCAGTTGTGCATAGGGCGGCAATACGGAGCCCGGGACGGAGGCAGGAGGGCTAGCAGAGCCAAAGTCTCTGGACGCTACGCTAGTAGATGGGGCCACCTGGCTCGGGTTGAGCGTAGGAGTCGCTCCGACGAGGATGTGGGGGCTGGCCGGACTTCGAGTGCATTGATCTACGGCGGGGGGCGGGGCTGGCGTACGACGACGCCGGCCGGGCAGCGGCGAGGGGGTGGGACCTCACCTACCAGCGCCCTAGGGGGCTAGCTGCTGCTCCCTCTAGTCGAGAGAGGGAGGTCACCGAGGATGGATTGGGAGGAAGCTGGGTGTGGCCGCCACGGGGGCCTCGGCCGGGGGAGGTAAGGGTGGCGTGATCGCCGTCTCCGTCGACGACAGGAAGATGGGGAGGGGCAGTCGTCGGGAAGGTGCGGGCGAGACGACGAGGAGGGCTGGGGGCATGGCGGAGACGGAGAGGGTGGGGGGGATTCGGGAGACGAAGGGGGGGTGGAAAGTTCGACATTCTTCTATCTATATTATATATATATATATATATATATATATATATATATATATATATATATATATATATATATATATATATGACAATATATATATATATAGATGAAATCTCCTGATCCCTCCGCTCTGGTTTCTGCTGGGCCCCCCACCGGCTCAGTCTAGGCCGGCCGGGCCTTCAATCCTCACTCCCCTTTTCTTCCTCTCCTCCTCCACCCTCCGCATGATGGCCCTTCCCTGTGTGCAACCTGGCGTTCTCCCCTCGACCTTATCGCCGTCTTCGGCCAGTCCCCTCCCCCGTTTGAAGCTCCTCGTCTCCCCTCCATCCCCGTCCCCCCTTCGGTCCGCCTTGGCCACCCCCTTCTCCCCTATCCTCCCTCGCCTCCCTCATATTCCCTGGGCATTTTCAGCCCTCCCCTGATCCCCCATCCTCTTCCTGCGCCCGCCCCCCTGTCTTCGTCGGAGCTCTACCGCCCTCAGGTCGGGTTCAGGGCGGTGAGCGGTACCCCCTCGGTGCCCCCATTGGGGTAGCGACAGCTTCTTCTCAGAACCCCCTTCGGTCCGTCGCTGGGTCGATGTTCGTGGGCCAATCCTCATCTTCGGATTTGAATTCTGGATTTCCCGCTAGTTCTGCTAGATTAGCCATCTCGAGGCCGGGGAACGCGCTCCTATGCACCCCCGTGACTTTGGGCGCATATGACAGCCCCGGTGTGGGCGCATATGGTGCCCCCAACCCCATTGCGGCCGCCACCCCCCAGCCACCGGTGGGCACATATGGCGCTTCATCCGTAGGCGCATACGGCCCAACAGCTGTGGTCGCCTGCAGTGGATCATCCACCGCCCTTTCCCTCCATTCGGGTGTCGTTGCTGGTCCCCTTCAGTTTTCTGCTGGCGCATGCTTTGGCCTAGCAGGCGCATATTGTTCCTCCAGTGGGGGCGCATATGTTGGCCCTCCTTCGGGGGTCGCGGATGGTGGCCTACCCCTTATCACCCAACGTCCTGCTGGCCTCCCTCCTACTGCCGGGACTGGCCTTCCAGGCAGTACCGTGGTCCTCATCGCCCCTTCTAAATATGTATGTTGCTTAAATAATATATAAATGTGTGAAAATATATATTATCAATATGGACTATATATGGCTTATAGCCCTATGGGATATGGCCTATGGTCCCTATGTGATATAGCCTATGTGTATTGGCATAAATATACATGAAATTGTGTTGATAGGCATGTATGGCTTTGTGATGATGTGTGAATACTAGGATAGACATGGCTAGACTTAGTGAGACTTGTTTGGGTTAGGTTTGACCTAGTTTGACTAGTGTAGTTGACTAGAGTTGACCAAAGGTTGACTTTAGACTAGATTGACCCAAACATCATGTAGAATGCATCGTAGCAGTCTATTTTACCATTTTGGATATGTTGTGACCTGTATTGTTCTATAGGAGCCAGACACCACTCCTCAGACAGTATATTCTCTTCAGACATACAGATATCAGGCGAGTACATTCTCTGATCATTTTATATCTTGTTTATGATTATATTCCTGCTCTAGATTACTTTACTTGAATGCTGTCACGTCGGTAACACGGATTGGTACTATATGGATCCCTTCATGAGATGTTATCCCTCTCGGGAGTATCGGATACTCATGTTTTGTGTGTTTCACTTACATCATGTATCTCATGCTTCTATTATCATGAATCTATCATGAATCTGCTTGTGATTCATTTACTCTCATGAATCACAGAGCCTTCACGAATCTATTCATGAATCACTCATTATGAGCAAGTAGCGTAGTCATGAATCTTAGCGTAACTTGACTGGATTCTTGTGTATTGATTGGGGGAAATGGGGGAGTAGAACTAAATATATGAATATTCCAAAGTAGTGTAGTCATGAATCAACTCTCTAGTATAGCCATGAATCACCTCCTGCTGTTCACATGTTTATCTTGTACTCTGATTCACTAGTCACTGATAGTTCTCTATTTATAGTAGCTATTTACTTACAGCTCTCTTTTATATCATGTTGTTCTTCAGTTTCATGTATCTTACTCTCTAGCATGTTTATATTTCCTAACCTGTTATAATTTGCGTGAGATGTATTGTGCTCGATCCTGTCCTGACTGGACCTGTTAAAAATATTATAGAGGATGAGGACGAGGCGCTCTGTACCACTTACTATGGGACTACCCTAGAGGATTACTGTAACTTGGATCTCCAGCAGGATCCATTAGCTGTGGATGACAAACCCTTAGTCTAGAGTAGTCTTTCAGTTGTATTTATTCTCTGGATTATTTTATTTGAGTTTGGATGTTTTCGGATTGTTGTGATATCTTAGACACTTAGACTCTCTATCTATTTTTATCTTTGTGGATTCATTTCATATCTATCTATCTTATCGTATTTCTACCTTGGTTGTGATTGAGACTGTATTTCTGTATTGTCACCTCCACTCGGAGTGTATATACTGTACAGGTACCTTATATTGTTAGATGTTGTGACCTAGGACAGCGTTCTACCGCCGACACTACGGCGTAGGCTGGACGTACCCACTTCTCGTGTCCTAACTCTAGGGTGCGGGTCGTGACACCCCTACCGGCTCAGTCTAGGTCGGCCGGGCCTTCCTTCCTCCCTTCACTTTCTCTCTCCCCCTCCATCCTCCGTATGGCGGCCCTTTCCTGTGTGCAGCCTGGCGTTCTCTCCCCCGACCTTGTCGTCGTCATCGGCCAGCCCCTCTCTCCCGTTCGAAGCTCCTCGTCTCCCCCTATCCCCGCCCCCTCGGTCTGCCTTGGCCACCCACCCTTCTCCCCCATCCTTCCTCGTCTCCCTTGGGCATTTTTAGCCCTTCCCTGATCCCTCCCATTCTATCCCTGCGCCCGCACCCCTGTCTTCGTCGGAGATCCGCCGGCCTCAGGTCGGGTTCAGGGCGACGAGCGGCGCCCCCCTCCCCCCGTGCCCCCATGGGGTTAGCGACAGCTTATTCTCAGAACCCCCTTCGATCCGTCGCTGGGTCGGCGCTCGCGGGCCAATCTGTCATGACCGGCACCCTGATTAGGGGCACGAGCACGTTGTTACGTCCAGCCTATGCCCCAGAATTGGTGGTAGAATGCTGTATATAACGTCTGTAAATACTACAACTAAACAGTATAAAGGTACCTGTACAGTATATACACTTCGAATGAAAGTGACATAGCAATAAAGTCTCAATCACAAGATAAAACTAAGGTAGATAGCACGGAAAGAAAATATGATAGATGGAAAATAGGAAATAAGTTCAAAATCCAACACAAACCCAAAGATATACACAACATCACAGAGTCACAGAATATAATATAGAAACTACAGTCTGAAAGTACTAGTTGGATTGCAGTCCAGGCAAACCTAACTAAGCTACACTTCTCTGGGTGTGCAAAGTCTAGTGACTCTACTATCAGGCCACGGTCCTGGACTACTCTATCTAACTCGAGCCCATAATAGGCCGGGAAATCTGCCTCAGAATCATCTGTAATATATCAACGGTATCCTGTCAGGAAAATGAGCAAGTACAAACAGGAACAGCAGTTCCATATGAATTGACAAATTTTATAAGAGATAGTATAATGAAATACAAGACAAAGATATATGATGACTTGGGAACCATTGGAAAGCCGAGTTACAACCCTTAAACCAAACAAGAACTGGGATTGTAATCTTTCTCCCGAACAGAACTTAGTCTCCAATCAAGGTATTGTATAAAGGCATGTAGAACATGTGAGTAAAAAAATATCATAGCATGGTGAAAAAAGTACTGAAAGTAGAACTGAATAGGATATAAGATACGATAAATAAATATAAAATGTGCCTTGAATTATTAGAGCGTTATGTGAGCGGCTTGGAAAATATTACAGGACAGGTTATCCACTTGGCCCGATAATCACAAAAAAATCTGGAGAGGGTCATGCCGGCCAACCTGGATAACGAGCACATGAATAAGATCTTGCTATACCCTACGTGAGGTGAGGGTGACGCAAGCACAAGAATATAGTGACAGGAAGGCTTTGATCACATACCGCTAATATTTCCTCCATCTTCCGAATAGTATAATGGATCCGGACATGATGCGGGACTCAAAAGCAGGGGGCCTGCCCACTCCCAAGTCCATATCTATACAAGTACAGGGAATAAGACAGGAAATATAATAAAATACCAAGAAAATCTAGGAAAAACATCTCATGATATGATCCAACATATACTAGTCCGTGAACTATCGTGACTGAGAATCAAGTAAGACAATACAACTGAATCGGATATAGTAGATATCAAGACAATAAAAACTATCAGTAAATGTACTCGTCTGTGGTCCTGAGCTGATAAGGTGAACAAACGCTCAGAGTAATCGCAGACCTAAAATGAGATACTATAAGTCAAACAGGGTTTTATAATGAAAGGGAAACTAATTTAAGTTATGATATGCAAGTCTAAGTCAAACTAGGTCAAACTAGGTCACTGGGAGTCAATCCAAGTCAAATTAGGTCAAACGGGGTCAAAGGATAGTTGACTTTTGGTCAACTGGTCAACCCTGGTCAACTCTGGTCAATTCTAGGTCAACCCTAGGTCAAACTAGTCTAATATTGACCAACTGTTGACTTTCAGTCAACTGGTCAACTCTGGTTTGGTTTCGGTCAATTTTAGGTCAAGCGTTGACTTAAAGTTGACTTTCGGTCAAAAAGTCAACTCTTGGTCAACAGGGGTCAAGACTAGCCTAAACAACCCTCATCTAGTTATTACCTAACAAGACAACCTATTTCTAAGCCCATCTTAGAAGTCACACTCAATACCTTAACTATGCCCCATTACCTATATTTACCCTTCGCAAGGTAAATACCAATACCTTGCACATACGCAGGTAAACCACTCTAACCTTGGAATACTAACCTGGGCTTCCTAGGATAGCTAGACACTAATCTACCTAAACATTACCAACCATAAAATCCTAGTACCTAGCTCATCTAACCCATCTTATGATACATATGGGTTATCTCAACATACCTTATACTATAATATTCTAACATGCTAATTTCCTATTACCCCTCATAGACTCTCACACACAAACAACACAAAGGGTTTTTGGGACTGAATTTGGTATAGGAATTTGTGGAATGAATAAAGTGTGAATAGATGGATGCATGGATGAGTGAGTGTATGTATGAATGAATTGGATAAGAGTGAATGTGTATAGGTAAGTGGATATGTAAGTGAATGAATGAATGTTTGGAAGGGTGAATGAATGAATTGATTTGAGTGAATGAATGGGTCAAATAATAGCTGAAATGGGGCTGTCCATGGGGCTGCAATGGCTGCCTAGGGGCTGTCCATGGGGCTGTCCCCCTCCCCCCTCAAGCTTGCTGCTATGCAGCAGCATACTGCTGCTTATGCCGCTCAAAATCAGTCCCTTGTGGGGTCTGATACTACCTATACTGCTGCTGAAATTAGCAGGTTCCCCCATCCCCTCATTCACTCTCGACTCTGTCAAACACTCTCTACTCTCTCTATCTCACTCTCAATCTCTAATCCCCCTCTCACTCTCCATAAATCCTTCTCTATATCAATCTCTAACTCATAAACCCTCTCTATATCTACACATACATCAATATATATAAGGACACCCATACGAATATTAACACACAATATATAAATAACAAATGATATATATATGTAGAATATGATACATGTAGATACCATATGATACATTAAGAACAACTCTCTAACAATATAAATCTGAGATTAAATATAAATTAAATCATTCACACAAATATCACAAACACTATGTGTCCAAAATTGGGGGTTTCCACTTGGACACAAACACAACACAAAGGACACTCCTATGACCTCCAAATGGACACGAAATGAACACAAATGGAGGCACAACCATGGAGGTCATTCCTATGGGCTCAAAATAATCCTAAATGCATATAGGGATGAATAGAGAAGAGATTATACCTCCCGGTTGATCGAATCTAAGAAAACTCCTCCCGATATGACACCGACACATAGAGACTTCTAAATGGACACGAACGAGTCCCAAAGCTCCCCAAATCTAGTGTAACACCCAGTTTCTAAAATGAGGGTAATTTTGAAATTTTGTATTTTAATTTATTTAATTATGATATTTAAATGATAATATGATTTTTGGTAGTTTTATTTATAATTTAAAACTGTTTTAAATTATGACTTATGATTTTGGTGTTTGACTAGTGTAACCTTAGAGCCTAGCAATGTGATTAGGATGTTTGACTAGTACATTATAGCCTAGAGGGTATTTTGGTCATTTTGACCATTTTGTGAAATTGTAATTTACATTAGTTAAAATTTTATGCTAATCTTTTAGTTAAGCCTTAACCTAGAAGTCTAGCCTAATCCAGTTTAGTCTTGAGGTTTGAATCATGGTTAGTAGCTATTCACTAGATGCCAAGAATTTAAATATCTAGTTTTAGCCTTGTAAGATATTTTAGAGTAGTTATTATTAAATGAAACCTAGTTTTCTTTATGACCTTTGATCTAGACTTGATAGCTAAGTTAGAATCATGGCCACACAATGTGAACCCTAGCAAAATCCTAATTCTTGCACCTATGTCCAGCCATCAAGTGCTCCCATCCCTATTTAATCCCTCTCAAGAATAGTTGCCTCTTTTGTTCATCTCTCCATTTTCAAAAGCTAGGTTTGTTCTTCATTAAATCCCTTTCTATTTTAATCAATATAAATCCTTTTCCATTCAAATTTCTTCCATGGTGTTCTAAATAGTGTCCCCCTACTGTTGGTGAAGACTATTGACAGGTTTGACATAATTTGGGGTTTCGAGCTAGCTAGTGGAGATTCTATTTTTGAAGGTTTTTATTACGGAAGAACACCCATAGGTAACTTTCTATTCTCTCCACCAAATTTCAATTTATTTGCATGGATAGGAAGCCCTAGGTGTCCTCTCACTGTAGGAATAGGTTTTGTTGACTTTCGTGTCCTTTACATGTCCGTATCGGACACGTATCAGTCAACAGTTTTGAGTGTTCGACGAAATACCATAGTGGACATTTCGATCGAGTTTTCAAATTGTGTTTGAATGATAATTCGAGTTTTAGTGTCGCTTAGGGGTTTCTAGGTGACTGAGGTGATTTTATGTCATTTTTGTGTCGTGTCGAACCCTTGAACTCGCCTGCGCGCGCGTGACAGCATTGCCCTGCTACCCCGTGTCCAGTTCTCACTGGATACGACACGAGACACGACCATTTTTGGTCAGCACCTAGAGGCAACGTCTGACGTTCCACCCATAAATTTTCAGAGGGTCTCGTGTCGTATCGGACACGCAATCGCATGAGCACGCGATTTGTACTGCACTGTACGAGCGTGCAAGTACTGTCCGATACGAGCTTCGTATCCTTCGTGGACACGTCATGATGGTGTTACAGGGACACGACGGTGTAGCCCTAATATGGGCGAATACTGGGACACGTGCACGAGGACACTGGTGTCGTGTGTCAGGTGCATAAGACTGTGTCATGCCCGCACGATGCTGCACTGAATGTACGTATCTGTATGTTTTTCTACTTGATTTGACACCTCGTGTCCAAATGTTTGGACATGAGTAGACTCGTGGGACACCTACATATATACACAAACCTATTTCCGTGATTAATTTGATGTTTAATTAATATTTCGATTGATAATTTTAGGTTGGGGGATAAAGTCTGATACTGTGTAAAGAAACTGGGTTTTTCAGAGTTTATCTTGAGTTTTTAAAATGTAAATTAATGTTATATTGATATGTTTAATATACACCTATGTCAGAGATGCATGTTTACACATTTGGGAATATGGTGATGTTCATATGGGGTTTAATGTTTTGTTTTCGAACTCAATTTGGCACTGATACACATTCAAACGCCTGATACAAATGCTGACACTAAATTGTTCACTGAGATTGTGATATTTGATTTGATCCCTGAGTTTTAACTTAACAAATACCTGAGATTATGTGTAATGAACTGAACTCTTCCCTTTTAACTGAAATGTTAGTTTAGGACTGAAATCTGAGACTTTTGTATACACACAGGTCCTCTTAAGCACCTGTCAATTCTTCACTATTTTTTTCCAGTTTAATTTGGATCCCTACTATTTGATAATGTCATGGCATGATTAATCGAGTAGGTTTAAATCAGTCCAGACTATGTGTGTTATGTGTTGGCTTGAGATTCGCATTATGTATTAATTGGGATTTGAACTGAGATTGGTTGCTTGGTGGCTTAATATACAACTGATTTGAAGTAGCTTAGAAAATCTGAGATTACAATTCCTGAGGACTGTCAAGAGCTCTCATTGACACTGTCATTTGGGTTCTGTCAATCCAGGAAACCAAATTGGATTCCTTTCATACTTTTCTGAAAACTGAACCATATGTTGACTTCATCTTTCACACACTTCCTGTCACCTGTACAGTTATACACACATTCCCTATGACTGAACACTACACACTTTTTTTTAAACACACACACACAAGGCAAATTTGAGACACAGGGACTTGGTTCATCATCAACCATGTTCACCACACATGTTTCCCTCTACCTCACACACTCTCATTTATATCTCTATCTATATATATATTTACATATTACATATGCGTATATATATCTATATAAATATGCTTGATTTGCTATTGGTTATGGTATATAAATGAACCTACCTATTGTCCTGAAAATAGACACTACATACACACCCACACACACATTTTTCCCTTTCCCCTCTCTCTAAATTTGTGTTTGTGTGATATGATATATATATGAGATATGTATGTGTTTGATTGGTATATAAATTTTCTATATAGGATTGGTATAGATAGTATAGTCTATGCCTTCCATTTCACCTCCATGTTCACACGCATAGCCTTACTTGCTAGTTCCCTCTCTAACTTTCCTTCATTGTATAATGTTGTAAATATATGAAATCCTATATACATATAGCTATATAAATTCCATGATAAATATCTAAATGTAAATGTGCCTTGATGTGTGGCTTGTGTTTGGCTTGTATAGCCTTGTGATTGGTGTGTGATTACTAGACTAGGCTTGGTTAGGCCTAGTGAGACTTATTAGACTTGTTGGGCTAGGATTTGACCTAGTTGACCTAGTTTGACTAGTCTAGTTGACTAGAGTTGACCGAGAGTTGACTTGGTCTAGTTTGACCTAGACAGCATGCAGATGCATTGTAGATTACATTTATCATCCCCTGTATACATCTTGACTTGTGTTGCTCTAACTAGGAGTCAGGTACCTCATCTCGGACAGTACATTTACTTCAGACATTCAGATACGAGGCGAGTACATTCTCTGATCATTTCATATCCTGCTTAGAATTATTTTCTGCATTAAATTACTTTACTTGATACTGTCACGTTGTTCACACGGATTAGTACTATACGGATCCCTTCTTGAGATATTATCCCTTCAGGGAGCATCGGGTACTCTATGTTCTGTGTGTTTCACTTACATAGCGTATTATATGCTTCTTTGATCACTTGTGACATATACCCATATGATCACAGAGTCTTCTTTGAATCCTTATCCCATTTGTGGGACTACTATGTATCACCCTTCGGGGGCATATCACCCTTTGGGGGTTTATCACCTTTCGGAGGCTTATCACCCTTCGGGGGCATATCACCCTTTGGGGGCTTATCACCTTTCGGATGCTTATCACCCTTCGGGGGCATATCACCCTTTGGGGGCTTATCACCTTTCGGTGGCTTATCACCCTTCGGGGGCATATCACCCTTTGGGGGCTTATCACCTTTCGGAGGCTTACCACCCTTCGGGGGCTGTTACATAGAATCATAACATAACCTGTTTGGATCCTTGTATATTAATTGGGGGTACGGGGGAGTATAAATAGCCATGTGAACAATTCCAAAGTAGAATAGCCATGTACGCCTCTTAAGTATAGCCATGTACAATCAAGCCGTTCACATGTCGACTTTGTGCTCTAAATCACTAGTCACTGGTAGCTCTTTACTTATAGTAGATATTTCTATTATAGTTCTCTCTTTCTGTTTACATACTGTATTCCTTCAGTATCTATATCTTACTTTATTGTATGATTATATTTTCTAACCTGCTATGAACTGTTGAGATGTATTGTGCTCGCTCCCGTCCTGACTGGACCTGTTGAAAATTTTACAGAAGATGATGAGAAACCCTGCACCCCTTACCTTGGAGCTTGCCTAGATGACACTCGCGACCTGGACCCCTGGGGAGGTTCAGGCAGCTGCTGAGGACGATACCCTGCTTAGTATAGATAGCT
Organism: Iris pallida; assembly: GCA_029216955.1. Classification (NCBI taxonomy): domain Eukaryota; kingdom Viridiplantae; phylum Streptophyta; class Magnoliopsida; order Asparagales; family Iridaceae; genus Iris; species Iris pallida. The sequence continues at coordinate 51,835,537 of JANAVB010040619.1, forward strand.
TAGACTGTTTTCCATTTTATGTTAGTTGTTGTTATTGATTCAGAGTTGTATATTTTTTTAGAGATGATTAGACTTGTATTTCTTTTCTGTTGTACCTCAGTTGAGGATTCTCTTATCTATTTTATCATGCCATATTCTATCTCTAGATTGTGATTGAGTTGTACCTCTGTGTTGGCCTCCTTATGGAGAGTATTTGTTTTATATTAGTTATAGTTCATGACCTAGAACAGCGTTCTACCGCCGACACTGCGGCTTAGGCTGGACGCTGTTACGTTCTCGTACCCTCACAGTGGGTGCGGGTCGTGACATCTAGCTAGATCCTCCTCTTGATGGAAATAGAGAAGAAAAGAAAGGGATTGAGTGGAGGAATGAATTGATTTGATGGTGGAATGGATGGAGACTCTTTTCAAAATTTGGAGAAGAACAAGAGAGAGAAAATAGAGTGGAATAAAACAAATGGCTCATCCATATTCACTCCCAAAGTGGCCGGCCACCTATGGCATTGGTGTCCCCCTATTAAAAGTCCAAAAAGCCCCCACTAGTCCTATTTAATTAATATTAGGAAAAGGGTTCAAGGTTGAGACTATTTTAGTCATGTTTTAACTCTCTAATCAAACTAAACCTATCCACGAATAATTAGTCTAACCCACTAACTAAAAATAATATCATGTGGGCCATGCATAACTAATGTGTGGGTCCCACTAGAGTCAGAACTACTCCGGGTCTCCGATACAAGTCGGATTGAGTTGAAATTCGAACCCGACTCAAATAACCCCAAAATAATATCATAAATAAATAAATAATTCCAAAATTATTTAAAGTGGAAAATGACCAAAATACCCCTATTCATGAAAATTAGGGATGACAAATCTATCCACCTTAAAAAAAATTTGTCCTCAAAATTAAAACAAACATACACCGAAATCACATACAGAAACATAAGATTATACCTCAGGGCTCGAAGAGATAAGGAAAATGCTCCCTCATATCGTCCTCTCTCTCCCAGGTAGACTCACCTGGAGAGTGATGCCTCCATGCAACACGAACTAAGGGTATAACCTGGTTCCGGAGCACCTTCTTCCTATGATCCAGAATCTCTACTGGCTGCTCTGGATAGTGAAGAGTAGGCCCCACCTCGATCGCTGAATGGTCTAATATATGGCTGGGATCTGCCACGTACCGTCTTAGCTGCGACACATGGAACACGTTGTGCACCTCCTCTAGCGTAGATGGCAAGTCTAGTCGATAAGCCACTGCACCGACCCTCTCAAGGATAGTGAAAGGTCCGATGTAGCACGGACTAAGCTTTCCATCTCTGCTAAAGCGAATTGTGTCCCGTGTCAGAGAAATCTTCAGGAACACCAAAGCACCAACCTAGACATAAAACAAACTCAGCACACAAGATAAACAAAATCACAAGCATCACAAACAGGAACTGTAACTAATCTCGAACTCTAACGGTCTCCTGTGGCTATCGGCCCAATGCCGCTGCCTATCCTGAGCCACCCGAAGTCTGTCTCTAATCAACCTGACCATCTTAGCTGCATCCACTACCATCTCCAGTCCAAGCAGCACTCTCTCGCCGACATCGTCTTATGACAAGGGAGTACGACATCTCCATCCGTATAGAGCCTCGAATGGCGACATCTCTATACTGGCCTGATAGCTGTTGTTGTGAGCAAACTCTACCAGGTGAAGATGGTCCTCCCAAGAACCCCCGAGATCAAGCACACACGTGCGAAGCATATCCTCCAAAGTCTGGATAGTCCTCTCTGACTGCCCGTTTGTCTGGGGATGATAAGCGGTACTAAACTTGAGCGAGGTGCCCAATCTAGTCTGCAAACTCCTCAAGAAGTGAGAAGTGAAACGACTACCCTGGTCTGAAACTATGCTCACAGAAACCCCATGCAATCGCACGATCTGACGAACGTACAGCTCTGCCAGCCTCTCTGTAGACAACCCCACATTACATTAATTACCCATATCTTGTCGTCCCTACCAGATGTATTTCGAAATCCTTGAATCTTCGTATCTTTTGCATGGAGAAGGCTAAAGAAGTGACGTAAATTATGTAGCTCAGAGAAGACATAACTGGTTATTTTATGATGATCTAAAGGAAATCAAATGTGGAGTGTTCCATATGGAAACTTGAGATAGAAATGTGGTAAAGGTCTCGAATAGAATAAGGAGATGTATACTGCCAATCTGGAAACAATTACATTTAGAGAAATTTTAGGGTTATGAGATAGTTTATAGGTGTATTCAAAACTAATGAGGATATCAGAGGTCAACCTAGTTTTGAGAACTTAGAAAATCTTGGTTATTAATTCTGGGGAAAGCTTTTACTCTGAGGCTATGTAGAAGGTTAGTAATGGAAAAGAGAAGTTAATTATGTTTAATAAGGATATTAAACAAGATGTTGCGAGGAAATGACTAGGGATAGAGAGAACCCAAAGTTATGGAAGTTTAGAGATTGTTATGAAATATTTTTAGGAGAATAATATTTAAGGGTGTATGTCGAAGAAAATACGGAAGTTGATTTTATGATGGAAGATAAGTTTTATAAGGCCTAGAGATTTAAATTAAATAATACGAGGAGAACAATTTGAACAAGTTCAAGGAATTCGTAAACGGGATTTAGAGGTTTTGGGTCAAATTTAAGACAAGGTGAAAGAACTTGGAAATTTAAATAAATGGTTAATGTTGATTCCTAAAAGTGAGGGCTGTGCTTCAAGAGTGATGTTTGGAAATTGGGAATTGTCTATGGTAGTCATGGTAAGGGTTTAAGTAAAGGTTAAATTTTTATATGGAGACTGGTGAGATAAAGATATGATTGGCAAGTTATGACCAGATGAGCTTAAGAGTATCAGAAGCAGATGACTAACTCGATCTTCATTATTTTTGTGCATTAATTACCACCTCTTGAACTCCCACTTTCTAATTGAGATCCTTGACGTTCCTTATCGTGACTTTGATATTCGGAATATAATACTAGTTGTTACCCTCCAACAAATCTTATATGCAAGACCTAGACGAGCTCACCTTCGTGTAGGTATATCATGTCCCACTAAAACCCGTCTTCTCGTACTCTATTTTCTTGATATGATTTTCTGGTCAACTGGCTAAACTATAACCTCTACCATTATACTGAATTTCTTCTTATTTTAATTAGAAATCCAGCCTTGACTCAATTCTTTCGACCCGACATGTGATGGTGTTCTATTTGTTTCCTTAGATGCTTGACCTTGTACCTTATCTGATTACTTGACCCGTTGGTTAAGAAACTTGGACTATGTAATTCTTTTTAACATTACCACCCTTATATCTTGTGCTGCTAAATTAGCCTTAGTTTTGCAAGCTTATCTATTTTCGAGCTTGGTCATGACATATTTTATTGGGTGGCCACCCACTAACATATTGTCTAATCAGAACCGGTACATGATGGTCTGATCAACCTATTGTACTTTGGTTCGCTTTTTTATGTATCAATCTACGAGAATGGAGACATAGTTAAACTTGACCCTAGAGTCTCATTCGCGACAGCCTTGACAATTCTCCTTGAAATCTTTTCATCGCCTATGAACCTCGTATTCGTACTCAGTCGAATTAAATTTAATCATGACCTGAACCTCCATCATTGGATGCTCGTGCTCATACTTTGATTTTATTGATTTCCCTTCTTGCCTAAATCTCGTTTTATCCTAAAATTGATCAACTTAGATCGTGTCAAGACAAAAATCTATTTGTGATTTTTTGTGCCTAAATTTTTAATTTTTGCTATTTTATGGAATAGTAACCTTTTAATAATTTCTTAGTTGCTTGTTAATGACCAATTTTTATATAGGATGGTAGACAGCCCTACAACCTTGATGATTGTTGTTCCCTTATCTTCCCAATTAGGACACCCTAGATTGTTTGTGTGTTGATACCATAGTACTATTTTGACCTAGAATGATTAGTGTACTTAGGTGAGACTTTCAACTGCTACGGTATGCCCTGACCTTGTATACTTTTCCTTCAAATTGCATGATTTAGATAAAATTTTTTAGACCTTGACTGTTGGGAAATAGGGACGTCACCCCATTAGTATCAGTTGTAGATATATATAGGTTAGTCCTTGATGTGGGGATGTGTGTCTATAAACATGTAGCTTATGAGATTTATGAGAGATTATAGTATCAGCCTTGATAGGATGTACTAGTCTTTTGGTGAGTATAAATGTGTTATGAGAGATAGGGGCCTATATGTCTTAGTAATGCATCGTTCCTATGGTAATAGAATGTATTAATAGATGGTTAATAGGAAGATAATAGTTTGAGCATACCTATAGCCTATGATCAGTTCCTTTTCATCCTTAGTTAAGACCACTTTAAAATAGGTCCAGTCCCTTGGATATAGGTTCCAGTCTATATTTTATTGAAGTTCCATTACCGCCGTACAACAGAGCAGTGTTGGAGGTATTCCTAGATTGATACTATTTAGATGTCCGTTTATTATTCTAGTGTTAGGAAGTGTTACCTTAGATATTAGGTAGGTTAGAGGCTCTAGAAGGAGTCCTATCGATCTCAAATTTCGAGGACGAAATTTTTCTAAGGTGGGTAGAGTTGTAGCACCCAGTTTTCCAAATGAGGGTAATTTCAAAATTTCGTGTTTATAATTATTTTAATATTCATGATATGATTTTTGGTGATTTTAAATCATTTTAAAATTATTTAAATCAATAACTTGTGGTTTTGACGTTTTGCTAGTGAAACCCGAGAGACTGTTTGACCTAGAGCCTAACCATGTGATTATGATATTTTAATGTCATTTCTGGCCTAAGGATATTTTGCATTTGACCTCTTTGAATTATTTTGATATTATTTTATTATTTATGATATTGTTTTGGGATTATTTGAGTCGGGTTCGAATTTCATCTCAATCCGACTTGTAACGGGGATCCGGGGTAACTTAGACTCTAGTTGGACCCATGCATTAGTTAGCCATGGCCCACATTTTAATTAGTCATGTTAGAAAGATTAGTCATAATCCTAATTATTAGGTTAACCATTTAGAGTTTTTATTTTGACCCTTTTACCCCCAAACCCTAACCAAAATTATTTTAAACACTTGTAACTAAGGGAGGGGCAAACTTGTAATATTCAATGAAAGGGGGATATAACCATTGTGGCCAGCCCTAATAGGACTCCCATCTCATTTCCTTTCTTTGAGAAGTCTTCTTCCCCAAGTGCTCTCAAGCTCTCCCAAGGAAGAAGCCTTTCTCCTTGGATTTTCTCTCCTTTAGGTAATATTTCCTTCTCTTTTATTTCTCCATTTTGCATTTAGAAAAGTTTTAACCATAGGAATGACCCCCATTGTTGTGTCCCTATTTTGTGTCCTCTTGTGTCCATTATGTGTCCTTTAGGGATTTCTATTGTATTATTGTTGTGTCTTGTGTTCATGGGGAAAACCTCCAAACTTGGACACACTTTATATTTAAAATATTGATTAAATAAATTAATTCATATTAAATCTCAGATTTGAATATGTAGAGATGTGTTCTTGAGTATTTTACATTTCATTCATGTATCTCTTATAGATGTGTTCATGTTACATATATATATATATATATATATATATATATATATATATATATATATATATTGTAATGAGAGTGTATCTATATTTAATGAGAGTGTATCTATATTGTAATGAGAGTGTATCTATATTTATATATGTAATAAATGGTTCATGATGATTATATAATCAAGTTTGTGAGTGTGGTTCCTCATATTATTATTGTCATTATTGTTGTGGATAATTAGGATATATATTGTGTATTCTTTTGGTTCAAACTATCTAAATCCGTCATGATTTTTATCCACGTTTTTAATTTCAGCCCTAACTTAGAAATGTCATAACTTCTAGCTCAAAGCTCGGTTTAATCTTTCGTTTTTTTGAAAGAAGCGTATTGAAGTTAGCTTTCCAAAAACATATATTAATAGGCCTAATTCTTTCTGTAACTTTCTAGAGAATTATTTGAGTGTCAGCTGTACGAAAGACAAATGCGTTCTCGGTGTTTTCGCGATTCCGGGAGTTTTCGGAAACGAAAACGCGATCCGTTTGAATTTTCAGAAAGCTAACACATAGATCTATAATATACTTTAATCCTAGATTTTAATTCATACTGAGATGGTATAGTATTGATTATTAGTAGGAGTTACTATTCGGCATATGCATTTTGTGCACCCTTGTGTGTAATATAATGTTCTATTTGATTTTAACCCATGTTAATGTATATATATTATATAATTAAATAGAGAATGCAAGCATGAGTAAATGGTTAAATAAATGATGTATGAGGTGTAAGTATCCTATCTAATATAAGCATGTATAAGTATGGCTTGTAATGAATATATAGGTTCCATAGTATGTAATGTATGGTGCATATTGTAGTGCAAGAAAATAAATGAATGATGAATGAATGCAATCATGAATGTAATGTAATAATAGATGTAATATATGCAATATACAAGTTAATAAGATGTAATGTTCTATGTTAACACAAATCCTATATTACCTCATGTACCCCCTTACACTATGTTGACACTATCACACTTGACACTTTGTTCACTTACACTTTGACACTCTTTGATATGTATACACTATGTATGTCCATTTAACCCTCACTTGCCCCTTTGCCATGTTCATATACACACACATAGCCTCTTAAATAAGTATTTATGAATATAGTTAACTTAGCTATGTATGTATATTATATATATGTTAGCATATTGTGTTGTAATATATAAGTTTATATAACCATTTGAAATGCTATGATTATAGACCTAATGTTGAATACCAATATATGCATGTGTATATATGTGTAGACATATATAGCTTAAAGTAATAGATTACCTAGTGTATATCCAATGTGAATTCTTGCCTATTTGAGTATTGAATAATTGCATGCTATATAGAGTTGGGTGTATGTTGTCTTGTATAGCCTTGTATTGATGTGTGCTTGCTAGGATAGTCTTGGTTAGGCCTAGTAAGACTTGCTGGGTTAGGACATGACCTAGTTTGACTAGTGCAGTTGACCAGAGTTGACCAAGGGTTGACTTTGGCCTAGTTTGACCTAGATTCATGAAGAATGCATTGTAGTGCTTTATATTACCCTTCTGGACATGTTGTGACTTGTGCTGTTCTAATTAGGAGCCAGACACCTCTCCTCGGACAGTATCTTTACCTTGGACATTCAGATATCAGGCGAGTACATTCTTTGATCATTTCATATCTTGTTTAGGATTATATTTCCTGCTTTAGATTACTTTACATGATGCTGACACGTTGGAAACACGGATTAGTACTATATGGATCTTGTTGTACGATGTTATCCCCTTAGCGGATACATCGGGTATTTATGTTCGTGTACTTTATCGTGAGCATCGTGTACTCCTTGTATTCGTGACATTCGTGTACAAATCGTGTAAAATTGTGTATATTCATGTATTCACATGATCTCGTGTGCGACTATACTTCGTGTGCAATAACATAACTTAGCTTGATCCTTGTGTATTGATTCGGGCGGGGGAGTAGAAGTGGTTATGTAATCAATCCAGTAGATTACTCGTGTACAACCTCTGTAGATTACTCGTGTACAACATCGTGCCGTTTACATAACCATCTTGTACTCTGAATCACTAGTCACTGATAGTTCTCTATATATTGTAGCTATTTACTTACAGTCTCTCTCTTTTTCATCATGTTATTTCTTCAGATCTTGTATCTTACTCTCTAATATGTTTATATTTCCTAACCTGTTATGATATTGTTGAGATGTACTGTACTCGCTCCTGTCCTGACTGGACCCATTGATAAATTTTACAGATAGCTTAGAGATTGCCTGCTAGCCTAGAGGAGACACATTAGATGTTGTTTAGATAGTTATTTCAATTGTCTGGAGTTGTATTTACTTTATGGATTACTGTATCTGAGTTTGGAGATTTGAGATGTATTTCTGGATTTGTGTATCTTAGACACTTAGATTTTTCTCTGTTGTACCTCTTTTGGATTTCATGTTTTATGTATCCTTATCATGCTCTACCGTAGATGTGATTGAGTCTGTACCTGCTATATCACCCCCATTCGGGGAGTATAAACTGTTTAGCCTTATACTGTTAGATGCATGAGACCTAGGACAGCGTTCTACCGCCGACACTGCGACGTAGGCTGGACGTACCCACTTCTCGTGCCTTAACTCTAGGGTACGGGTCGTGACAGAACAAGTCGTCAATCCTCGGCAACGGGTACTTGTTCTTGATAGTGAGATTATTGAGCACCTTGTAATCGATACACATACATATCGTACCATCCTTTATTGGTACAAATAGAACTGGCACTCCCCAAGGTGATGAACTGGATCTGATGAATTCTTTGTCCTGTAGCACGTCGACTTGCTTCTTCAGCTCTGCCAATTCGCTGTTGTTGACCCTATAGACGTGCTGTGAAATAGGCTCAACACCCGGCACTAAGTCTATAGAAAACTCAATGTCTCTATCTGGCGGCATCCCAGACAACTCCTCGGAAAAAACATCCATAAAATTAGCTATCAATGGATGCGGCAATGCCTGCCCCGCCAGCAAAGCTCCACAGAACCCATCTTCCGGCTCAGCTGCTTCCCTGGCAAACACAATCTCTGGATCTCCCAGTGGACTAAACAGAACCCTACCTCCTCTACAATCTATACTAGCATGGTACATGCTCAACCAATCCATTCCGAGTACCACATCGTACCTCGAAAGGGGCATTACGTGCATGCATGCGCTCAAATCCTGGCCTCCTAAAGTAACTCTCTACCCCTTGCAGATATTATTAACAAGGATGATGCCTTCCCCGGTCAATATCTTACATGTCCTACCCATATACTCAGCAATAATATTCTATCTCAGAGCAAAGGAAAGAGACACAAAACTATGAGTGGTACCGAAATCAAACAAGGTAAAAGTAGGGAATGAATCAAGGAGAACGTGACCTACCACAACATCACCCACTGGCTCTACCTCCTTCTCTGCTGTCAAGGCGAACACTCTGCCCACAGGTGCTCCCCTCTGGTGCTGTACAAAGTACTGCTGCTGGGTCTGAAGTGGAGGACCTCTCTGCTGAGCTGCTGGTCCTCTAGCCTGCTGTACTCTGTCCTGGCCTCCTCGGATTCCACGAACATAGCAATTCTTCAGCTGGTGGTCGGGCGCCCCACAGTATAGACAGACGCCCAACCTCTTCCTACAGGCCTCTCTAATGTGCCCCGGCTTCTCGCAGAAGCCGCACAGAGTAGTCTCTCTGACCCTGTCCCTGGTGCTGGTGGGCACGTGCTGGTGCCTGCTGAATCTATAACTGAGGCTGCTGTTGAAATTGCCTCTGCTGGAACTGAGGGTGCTTCGCCAGCCCCGTACTAGAGCTCACACCAAGAACATTGCTGCCCCTTTTCGGCTTGAGGCCGAAGTCCTCCTCTACAATCTGCACCTCCATCAGTATCTGCTCGAAGGTCGCATCGCATCGCCCGAAAGTATGAGTGCGAACCGCATGAATAAGACCCCTCCGGAACTTGCGAGCCTTATACCCCTCATTCTGGATCAGATCTGGTGCAAACCTACTCAGACAAAAGAACTCCGCAGCATACTCGTCCACTGACGAGTTCCCCTGCATCAATCCGACGAACTGTCCCTCCAGAGCTGTCAAAGCCACATCGGGGTAGAATTTCTCCTTAAAGAGCCATCTGAAGTTCTCCCATGTCAAATCCCTCACCGATGCACAAGGATTCGTACGAAACCAAGTCAAGGCAATATCGAAAAACTGACTCGTTGCAGATGTCACCCAAAGCCCTTTGGGGACCTCTGCTAACTCCAGGCTGCGTTGGACATCCTCCAACCAGTCATCCGCATACAGGATACCTTCGGTACCCTTGAACTCCCTCGAGTTTATCTTCCTGAAATTTAGGCATGTGTTAGGCCTCTCCTGACCCTGCTGCAGAACTGGGGCACCCTGAACTATACCCGATATAACCCTCTCTACTGCTGCCATCGCCAGCTGGTAGGAGTTCTCCATGCTCTGCCTTAACACCTCTGTCTAGCAGTGGGATGCGTCAGCCTGATGCTGCTGTGCCTCTGTCTGGACCCTCTGGGTCTGCAATATCTACTATAGAAGGGCCATCAACTGTTATGCATCAGTCGGTAGTGGAGGCGGCGGTGGAAGAGTCTCAGGAATGACTATAGACGGTCCCTCTGCTGGAGGTGGAAGACCTCTTGGAACCGTCGCTGCTGCTCCCGCCTGAAGGGCAGGAACTGAGGTGGCAACCCCCACAACTGCAGCTCCCTCAACCGGAGGTGGAAGTCCTACCGGATCGGGCTTCTTTAGAACAACACTAGATCCTGCTGCCTGAGAGCGAGTAATCGTCATCCTGAGGAAAGATTGAAATAAGGAATCAATATGGCACATGATTGTGAATATCAAAGAAGGACAATTAAATTCAATGCAAAAGAGTTGTCATGGTAATCAAAAGATCAGAAATTTTCTAAAATGTGATTGAGTAACTCCGATCATATCCTAGGTCCAACGTCCTAATTGTAGGCTCATAATTAGTACTCTAAGTCGAGCACCATTACGAGATCGCACTAATTGCGACCTGCATGGGCCACCACAAAAACGTGTCACGACCCGTACCCTGATTAGGGGCACGAGCACGTGGTTACGTCTAGCCTACACCACAGAATCAGCGATAGAACGCTGCATATAACATATATAAATACTACGACTAAACATTATAAAGGTACATGTACAGTATATACACTCCGAATGGAGGTGACATAGCAATACAGTCTCAATCACAAGATAAAACTAAGGTAGATAGCACAAAAAGGAAATATGATAGATAAAAAATAGGAAATAAGTTCAAGATCCAACACAAACTCAAAGATATACACAACATCACAGAGTCACAGAATATAATATAGAAACTACAGTCTGAAAGTACTAGCTGGATCGCAGTCCAGGCAAACCTAACTAAGCAACACTACTCTGGATGTGCAAAGTCTAGTGGCTCTACTATCAAGCCGCGGTCCTAGACTTCTCCCTCTAACTCGAGCCCATAATAGGTCGGGCAATCTGCCTCAGAATCATCTGTAATATATCAACGGTATCCTGTCAGAAAAATGAGCAAGTACAAATACAAACAGCAGTTCCATATGAATTGACAAATTCTATAAGAGACTGTATAATAAAATACAACACAAAGATAAAGGATGACTTGGGAACTGTAACACCCAGTTTTTCCAGATAAGGGTATTTTTGAAATTTTGTAATTATAATTATTATTTATTGACATTTATTTCACATTATGATTTTTGGTGATTTTTAATTATTTTTAAACTATTTAAAAACTGTTTTAAGTCGTGACTTATGATTTTGGTGTGCAGCTAGTGAAACCCTAGAGACTACATGACCTAGAGCCTAACCATATCATTAGGATGATTTAATTATTATTTTTAGTCTAGGGGTAATTTGGTCATTTTGACTTATTTGAATTATTTGGTGATTTGTTGAATTGGTGAGTTCTAGTTTGACCTTGACTTGTTGAGATCTAGTGAACTAGCTTAGAAGCTAACCCTAGCCATGGTGACCCTAGTCTAACTTAGGTTAACCTACTTTTAGTCATTAGAAACTAATTTTAGAATGAGGGGACTTGGTTTAGTGAATTTAAGTCATGGCTTGTGGTTTCATGAAATGACTTATGGCTTGATGATTTATTTGATCATGACTTGGCCCATGGCCCATAACTAGAAGCCCTAACCCTAACCCTAACCAAACCCTAAATGACCAGCCATAGGGATCCCCACCCTATATAAACACTTATTCTCTAGGGCTTGCCTCTTTCTTTATTCATTTCAATATTGGAAAAGAAAGGTATGTGTCCCCCTTCCAAAAATCTCCATAAATTCATTTTAATTCTTTTTTAATCCTAGTTTCTTGCAGTAGAACCTAATACTCTCCTACTTTCTGATTTTGGGGTTTAATCCCAGCTTTGGGTCAATTTGGAGCTTTTGGCATCAAGAGGAAGAATCCTCCATTTGAAGCTTTTCCAAGCTTTTTGCACATATAGGTAAAACCCTCTAAATTGATTTATATTTTAGTTTTCTTTGCATATAGGGCTAGATCTAGGAGTCCCCTAGGTGTCCCCGAAATTTGGGTGGAATTTGTGTCTGTTTGGTGTCCGTATCGGACATGTGTCATAGTGTCTCCTAGGTGTTCGATGAAATAATTGTTAAAAATAAATGTTGCTAATTTCAAATTGTGTTTAGACAGATTTGTAGGTCTATAGGTGCTAATTAACTTTAGTGAAGACTGAGCTAGGGTTCATGTCGTGTCCGTGTCCAAAACGGACACGAACTCACTGCACGACACCCGGTTTACATGCCCTGCTACCCGACCTCTATTCCTTCCTACACAGGACACATGGACACGTGTAATTTGACACAGAGGTGGGGGCCATCACTGACAGATCCCCCCTCGAGTTTCACGGCACGCCGTGTCGTGTCGGACACGAAAACACGATCGTACCGATTTTATACTGTACTGTGCGCGCGAGAAAAACCGCTCTGATACGGCTTCTGTGTCGTGTACAGACACGTTATGGACACGAGTCAGGGTGTTAAATCTCTTGCCCTACCCCTACTCTACATATGTACATGATCACGTGTCGTCTCTTGGCTCGTGTCGTGACCACGAGGCAGTGTCCTCACTGCATGAGGCCTGGCTTTGCATACTATTCTGAAATTTGCATATTAATGTTTTGGACACGTTCGTATCCAATTGCATGAACACGAACACCTCGTGAGACACGTGCACACTAGACACAATGCTTACCAACCATTAAATTGTATTTATATCATATTTTCAATGTTCGAATTTCAGTATCCCCAATTTACTGATACTATGTTCAATTTTACAGTTTAATGCTAATTAAAATGTTAAATAATGTAAATTGATATCCATTTTATAATGCCTACATGTATGTATATGCCTGAGTAATAGAGTTACAGTCCTAGGGGCTTGGTTCAGTCTTGGATTTGAGTTTTGGAAGTTAACTGATATGAGTTGGTTTGTATTAAGCACATTGAATAACTGAACACTGTCACTCAAGCACTCACACATTCACTGATTTTTCTGAGATTGTACACTGGGTTTCCATACCCAGTTAGCTAACTGGTTGAACTACTCTATTAGACAACTGAGATTTTATTCCTACACATTTCTGAGAATGATATGTTAAACTATGGGTTTATTTTCTGAGAATGTTAAACTGAAATGGGGAGTTAAAATTGTAAACTGAACTGAGATGCATATCCACACCACTGTTTGCCACACACACTGTTTTAAAACTGTCACACATTTTTTTTACTGATTTTTGATGTTTGTACACCCAAATCTGAAATGGACTGGGACTTACACATGTTTTAGAACTGAGGTTTACATACATTTTAACTTGTGACACCCACATACCAAACCTGAACCACATTCCCTGTTTTCCTTCACACACACACACTCACCCTTTCCTGTCCAGTTCACTAATAACCCCCACACACACCACTGATTTTAAAAGTATACACACACATTTCAAAAATCTAAGAACATGACACTAAGTTCTTCACACACACACACATATCTACAAAACCTGAGAATAATGCACTACTCTTGACACACATTGGAACTGGAAACCTGGGATTGGATTAGAATTGGTTGAATGTTTAGATTGGAATTCTAAACTGAAATTGAAGGTTTCAGTTTAGAGATAGGGATTTAGCTTGATTTGGCATCTCTGTCATTTACTGATTTCAGTGAACTTGATACTTCAATGTTGGGTTCAGTTTTGTGGTTCAAATAAATAGGACTGAGGATGATATTCCTGTAATTAGTGTAACAGAAAATCGTAGACTGGGCTTGGCCTTGCAACAGCAGGCCATAGCAGCAGTAGGAGCAGTTGGCAGGGGTCACTCCTGCAGACCATGCAGTAGCAGCTAAGGCTTGGGTCTGGCCTCATTGGCCATTTCATAGAGCATAGTGTTAGAGGGAATAAGGGGTTCCAGTTGTGGTATCCTGTGGTCAGGAAGCAGGAGAATCCAGGACAGCAGGGAATAAGAGCTAGTATCCAGTATAGTGAATTGTTGAGGACTGATACATGGTATCAGTCAGGTTGGTTGGTGTTAGCATTAGAGTGTCAAGGTAGGTTAGTGAGTGAGGGATATGTGAGTGTAAGAGTGAATGTGAGGATAGAGCAATGTCAGATTGTTAGTGAGTTTAGAAGAGTGTTAGAGTATTACTGTTAGCATGTTAGAATTTGTTAGTATAGGATATTGTCCATATAGGATATATCTATATATATATTGTGTAGGATATATTTGTATATGTATTATATTAGAGTATGGTTTACATAATAACTAGATGGTGTATTTTTCCCTATTAGCTAAGGTATAGAGTTAGCCTATAGTCTAAGGTAATGCAGGGTTACCTAAAAGCCTAGGATAGTTGGTATACCCTATATACTTATGTGTAAACTAGTATAGGGTAATATTAGGCATATGAATATCTAGGTTAGGGTATTTTAGGTAGTTATGACTTGATATAGGTTAACTTGACCTAGAATTGACTAAGGTTTGACCAGGGTTGACTAGAGTTGACCAAAAGTCAACATTGAGTCCAGATGTGACCAACTAACCTAGTTTGACTAGAGTAGTTGACTTGGGATGACCCAGAGTTGACCAAGTTTGACTTGGACCTAGTTTGACCTAAGACAGTTGACCAGGGTTGACTTAGAGTTAACTTTGACCTAGATTGGCCTAGAAATCATGTAGATTGTATCATAAACATCATTGTCTTATTTTAAACACATTATAACCCATACTGCTCTATTTTGGACATTGTGACTCCGGTGCAGACATCTGATATTATATTACTCTTTTCAGAGTATCAGGCGAGTACATTCTCTGATAGTTCTCTCATTTACTTGTCAATTACTGTACTTCAGTTCTAGTTAGTTGTATGTGATTCTCTGTTACAACACGTATGGATATTTCTGGATTCATGTATATGACACACATTTATTATCTGGCCTCTATTACTGGAATCATTCTGGAATCATTTACTGGTATCTTCATATTACTGGCTGAACTCATCTTGAATCATTGTGTCAGAATTCTGGATTCACTTGCTGGGAAGGAAAATACTAGAGTAAGACATGTAGACATACCCTATTTCTGGAATCACCCTTTGCTGGAATCAAACTGGAATGATAGCCATCTCACACCCGGCCAGGTGTGTGATGTGCCGGATTACCCATAGCCGTTTACATGCCGATCTCGGTATTTTAAAACACACTGCTAGAGTATAGGCTGGACTCACCCTGGAATCATTGATCACTATAACTGGAATCTTCCCTTACTGGATTCATCTTGTATTAGATTCATCTTGTACTGGACTTACATTGGAGTTACACTTGTCTACATTGCTGTCTGGACTTTATATCATATTATCCTGGTTCAGCTAGTTCTATTTTTACAGTCTTCATTGCTATGATTCTTCTCTTGTTTAGCTATTTACTTTCCTTGCACTTTATTTGTCTTTTTTACCATCACCTGAATATAAACGACCATTTTCATTAATACAACTGTCTATAACTGCTTTATAGTTTTCTGTCATTTACTTGGGTTTTCTAGATGAGATGTGCTCGTTCCTGTCCTGACTGGACCTGTTGTAAATTTTACAGATGATTGCCCTGAGGACACGTGCCCTACATATTACTGTCCAGGAGATGGTTTAGCTACCTTTGGCCCCGACACTCAGGAGTGATCGGAATTTAGTTTAGTAGACTTACATTTATTTTTATTTAGAGCTTTTTGTATAGAATTAAGTCTTGAGATGTATTGAGATTATTCAGATGTTGTTATTATTTCAGTAGTTATTGTTGTCTTCAATTCTTTAGTTATATTTCTGTGTTATCTTATCGTGCTTAGACTGTGATTTAGTTACACCATATCTTATACTTGTCCTCCGTTCGGAGTTGATCATGATGAGTACATTATATACTGCATGTGTTGATGGTTAGTTAGAGACTTAGGACAGCATTCTACCGCCGATACTGCGGTGTAGGCTGGGCGCTGTTACGTACTCGTACCCTCACAGTGGGTGCGGGTCGTGACATATTTTTAGTGGTGGCCCATGCAGGTCGAGTTTATGTAGTGGTATTCGAACTAGAGTATCACTACAGCCCGCGATAGGATTTAAGAGATAGGTTTAAACGGAGAGGTACTCAATCACAGTTAGGAAAATTCTGCTTTAAATCATGCCATCTACATATCGTACTGATTTGCCTTCTTTGAAATAAACTGTCCTCCTTTGATATATCGATTCCTGCTCAGTATTGACTTCCTTGTTCGATCTGTCTTCAGGATGGTGGAGACACGATCACATCGCTCTGGTGCAGCAGTTGCTGTAGAGGGGACTGCTATCTCTCAGCCAGAACAGCAGGGTCAGGAGGCTGCAGCTCCTGCCACCTCTATTCATATTGAGACTTCAGCAGCAGCAGCAGAGGGTATGCCTCCATCAGCTCGAAGACAGGACCCAGTCATCCCAGAGATGCAGTTCCAGCAGCCGCCGCCTACAGGACACATGGATACGGCACATATGTTCGCTTACTTCCAGCAGTTTATGGACTGGCAGCAGGCCCAACAGGACAGAAGCATGGAGTTGGCCCTTACGACGGTCGCAGCTCGACCAGTGATCCAGCAGCCGAGGACACCGGGGATAGAGTAGTTCCAGAAGATGAGCCCCAGAGACTTTCTGGGGACAGAGGAGATTTTATATGCTGACGAGTGGATCGAGCATATTGAGGAGATCTTTTGCCTGGCCCGGATACCGGCAGATCTCCAGATATAGGCAGCAGCTAGCCGGATGCGAGATCTTGCTCGCACCTGGTATCAGTCGGACCCCAGGGTGGGGTTAGCTGGACAGACTTGGGAGGAGTTCAAGGGCTTCTTCAAGAAGAAGTTCTTTCCAGATTCAGCGCTCAGAGCCTTGGAGTCGCAGTTCGAGAGCTTAGTTCAGGGAAGCCTGTCAGTGGAGGAGTACGCTGGGGAGTTCGGCCGCCTCAGCAGATTCATAGAGGGCTTGAGCGAGGCGGCAAAGGCCCAGAGATTCCAGAAGGGTCTGGTAAGTTAAGTCCTTGACCAAGGGCAACGGGGATGCCACTTTCGAGAAGATTTTGACGGGAGCTTTACTGGCTGAGGATGATCTTGAGCTGAGGCTCAAGAGGGGACTAGACGCTCACGGTACCAGCAGTAGCGGAGGCCAGCCCAAGAGGCCTCATGTGCAGATTTAGCAGACGCAGGCACCAGTGGGAGTTCAGCAGGTGCAGCATCAGTATCGGGGTCCGGACCCGAAGGCGATCAGTTGTTCCTACTGCAAGAAGCCGGGACACATCTGGGAGCAGTGCAGAAAGTGGTTGAAGGTTTGCTATTTCTGTGGGTCAGCTGCCCACCAGAAGATAGATTGTCCCATTGCACCTCCTTTTAAGGGGGCTAGGCCACCTGTAGCTCAGCACCAGAGGGGTGGAGCTTTTGCGATGGCAGCCGAGGAGGCTGACGTTGTAGGTGATGGATTAGCAGGTTTGACCTTCTTGTTCTTCCTCTCCACTTTCATGTATGATTTCCCTTAGTACCTGCCAGGATATTGCTTGTAATTGCTAGATAGTGTAGCTACCCTGTCCGAGACTGTGGAATCACGACCAGTAGGATTGTGTTGCTTCGACTTTGATTGATTGGGGGTTTAACCTAG
Source organism: Iris pallida (assembly GCA_029216955.1). Taxonomy (NCBI): domain Eukaryota; kingdom Viridiplantae; phylum Streptophyta; class Magnoliopsida; order Asparagales; family Iridaceae; genus Iris; species Iris pallida. The sequence goes on from JANAVB010040619.1 coordinate 51,853,396, forward strand.
AAAATGTGCGATCATCTTAATTTCGAGGATGAAATTTTTATAAGGTGGGTAGGATTGTAACACCCAGTTTTTCCAGATGAGAGTATTTTTGAAATTTTGTAATTATAATTATTATTTATTGATATTTATTTTATATTATGATTTTTGGTAATTTTTAATTATTTTTAAACTATTTAAAAACTGTTTTAAGTCGTGACTTGTGATTTTGGTGTGCAGCTAGTGAAACCCTAGAGACTGCATGACCTAGAGCCTAACCATGTCATTAGGATGATTTAATTATTATTTTTAGTCTAGGGGTAATTTGGTCATTTTGACTTATTTGAATTATTTGGTGATTTGTTGAATTGGTGAGTTCTAGTTTGACCTTGACTTATTGAGACCTAGTGAACTAGCCTAGAAGCTAACCCTAGCCATGGTGACCCTAGTTTAACTTAGGTTAACCTAATTTTAGTCATTAGAAACTAATTTTAGAATGAGGGGACTTGGTTTAGTGAATTTAAGTCATGGCTTGTGGTTTCATGAAATGACTTATGGCTTGATGATTTATTTGATCATGACTTGGCCCATGGCCCATAACTAGAAGCCCTAACCCTAACCATACCCTAAATGACCAGCCATAGGGATCCCCACCCTATATAAACACTTATTCTCTAGGGCTTGCCTCTTTCTTTATTCATTTCAACATTGGAAAAGAAAGGTATGTGTCCCCCTTCCAAAAATCCCCATAAATTCATTTTAATTCCTTTTTAATCCTAGTTTCTTGCATTAGAACCTAATACTCTCCTACTTTCTAATTTTGGGGTTTAATCCCAGCTTTGGGTCAATTTGGAACTTTTGGCATCAAGAGGAAGAATCCCCCATTTGAAGCTTTTCCAAACTTTTTGCACATATAGGTAAAACCCTCTAAATTGATTTATATTTCAGTTTTCTTTGCATGTAGGGTTAGATCTAGGAGTCCCCTAGGTGTCCCTAAAATTTGGTGGAATTCGTGTCCGTTTGGTGTCCGTATCGGACACGTGTCATAGTGTCTCCTACGTGTTCGATGAAATAATTGTTAAAAATAAATGTTGCTAATTTCAAATTGTGTTTGAACAGATTTGTAGGTCTATAGGTGCTAATTAACTTTAGTGAAGACTGAGCTAGGATTCGTGTCGTGTCCGTGTCCAAAACGGACACGAACTCACTACACGACACCCGGTTTACATGCCCTGCTATCCGACCTCTATTCCTTCCTACACAGGACACGTGGATACGTGTAATTTGACACAGAGGTGGGGGCCATCACTGACAGACCCTCCCTCGAGTTTTACAGCACGTCGTGTCGTATCGGACACGAAAACACGATCGTACCGATTTTATACTGTACTGTCCGTGCGGGAAAAACCGCACTGACACGGCTTCCGTGTCGCGTACAGACACGTTGTGGACACGAGTCAGGGTGTTAAATCTCTTGCCCTACCCCTATTCTACATGTGTACATGATCATGTGTCGTCTCTTGGCTCGTGTCGTGTCCATGAGGCAGTGTCTTCACCGCACGAGGCCTGGCTTTGCATACTATTCTGAAATTTGCATATTAATGTTTTGGACACGTTCGTATCCAATTGCACGGACACGAACACCTCGTGAGACACGTGCACACTAGACACAATGCTTACCAACCATTAAATTTTATTTATATCATATTTTTAATGTTCGAATTTCAGTATTCCCAATTTGCTGATACTATGTTCAGTTTTACAGTTTAATAATAATTAAAATGTTAAATAATGTAAATTGATATCCATTTTATAATGCCTACATGTATGTATATGCCTGAGTAATAGAGTTACAGTCCTAGGGGCTTGGTTCAGTCTTGGATTTGAGTTTTGGAAGTTAACTGATATGAGTTGGTTTGTATTAAGCACATTGAATAACTGAACACTGTCACTCAAGCACTCACTCATTCACTAATTTTTCTGAGATTGTACACTGGGTTTCCATACCCAGTTAGCTAACTGGTTGAACTACTCTATTAGACAACTGAGATTTTATTTCTACACATTTCTGAGAATGATATGTTAAACTATGGGTTTATTTTCTGAGAATGTTAAACTGAAATGGGGAGTTGAAATTATAAACTGAACTGAGATACATATCCACACTACTGTTTGCCACACATACTGTGTTAAAACTGTCACACATTTTTTTTACTGATTTCTGATGTTTGCACACCCAAATCTGAAATGGACTGAGACTTACACATGTTTTAGAACTGAGGTTTACATACATTTTAACTTGTGACATCCATATGCCAAACCTGAACCACATTCCCTGTTTTCCTTCACACACACACTCACCCTTCCCTGTCCAGTTCACTAATAACCCCCACACACACCACTGATTTCAGAAGTATACACACACACATTTCAAAAATCTAAGAACATGACACTAAGTTCTTCATACACACATATCTACAAAACCTGAGAATAATGCACTACTCTTGACACACATTGGAACTGGAAACCTAGGATTGGATTAGAATTGGTTGAATGTTTAGATTGGAATTCTAAACTGAAATTGAAGGTTTCAGTTTAGAGATAGGGATTTAGCTTGATTTGGCATCTCTGTCATTTACTGATTTCAGTGAACTTGATACTTCAATGTTCGGTTCAGTTTTATGGTTCAAATAAATAGGACTGAGGTTGATATTCTTGTCATTAGTGTAACAGAAAATCGTAGGCTGGGGCTTGGCCTTACAACAGTAGGCCATAGCAGCAGTAGGAGCAGTAGGCAGGGGTCACTCCTGCAGACCATACAGTAGCAGCTAAGGCTTGGGTCTAGCCTCATTGGCCATTTCATAGAGCATAGTGTTAGAGGGAATAAGGGGTTCCAGTTGTGGTATCCTGTGGTCAGGAAGCAGGGGAATCCAGGACAGCAGGGAATAAGAGCTAGTATCCAGTATAGTAAATTGTTGAGGACTGATACATGGTATCAGTCGGGTTGGTTGGTGTTAGCATTAGAGTGTCAAGGTAGGTTAGTGAGTGAGGGATATGTGAGTGTAAGAGTGAATGTGAGGATAGAGCAATGTCAGATTGTTAGTGAGTTTAAAAGAGTATTAGAGTATTACTGTTAGCATGTTAGAATTTGTTAGTATAGGATATTGTCCATATAGGATATATCTATATATATTGTGTAGGATATATTTGTATATGTATTATATTAGAGTATGGTTTACTTAATAACTAGATGGTGTATTTTTCCCTATTAGCTAAGGTATAGAGTTAGTCTATAGTCTAAGGTAATGCAGGGTTACCTAAAAGCCTAGGATAGATTGGTATACCCTATATACTTATGTGTAAACTAGTATAGGATAATATTAGGCATATGAATATCTAGGTTAGGGTATTTTAGGTAGTTATGACTTGATATAGGTTAACTTGACCTAGAATTGACTAAGGTTTGACCAGGGTTGACTGGAGTTGACCAAAAGTCAACATTGAGTCCAGATGTGACAAACTGACCTAGTTTGACTAGAGTAGTTGACTTGGGATGACCCAGGGTTAACCAAGTTTGACTTGGACCTAGTTTGACCTAAGACAGTTGACCAGGGTTGACTTAGAGTTGACTTTGATCTAGATTGGCCTAGAAATCATGTAGATTGTATCATAAACATCATTGTCTTATTTTATACACATTATAACCCATACTGCTCTATTTAGGACATTGTGACTCCGGTGCAGACATCTGATATTATATTACTCTTTTCAGAGTATCAGCGAGTACATTCTCTGATAGTTCTCTCATTTACTTGTCAATTACTGTACTTTATTTCTAGTTAGTTGTATGTGATTCTCTGTTACAACACATATAGATATTTCTAGATTCATGTATACGACACACATTTATTATCTGGCCTCTATTACTGGAATCATTCTGGAATCATTTACTGGTATCTTCATATTACTGGCTGGACTCATCTTGAATCATTGTGTCGGAATTCTGAATTCACTTGCTGGGAGGGGAAATACTAGAGTAAGACATGTAGACATACCCTATTTCTGGAATCACCCTTTGCTGGAATCAAACTAGAATGATAGCCATCTCACACCCGGCCAGGTGTGTGATGTGCCGGATTACCCATAGCCGTTTACATGTCGATCTCGGTATTTTAAAACACACTGCTAGAGTATAGGCTGGACTCACCCTGGAATCATTGATCACTATAACTGGAATCGTCCCTTACTGGATTCATCTTGTATTAGATTCATCTTGTACTGGACTTACATTGGAGTTACACTTGTCAACATTGTTGTCTGGACTTTATATCATATTACCCTGGTTCAGCTAGTTCTATTTTACAGTCTTCATTGCTATGATTCTTCTCTTGTTTAGCTATTTACTTTTCTTGCACTTTATCTGTCTTTTTTACCATCACCTGAATATAAACGGCCATTTTTATCAATACAACTGTCTATAACTGCTTTATAGTTCTCTGTCATTTACTTGGGTTTTCTAGATGAGATGTGCTCGTTCCTGTCCTGACTGGACCTGTTGTAAATTTTGCAGATGATTGTCCTGAGGACACGTGCCCTACATATTACTATCCAGGAGATGGTTTATCTACCTTTGGCCCCGACACTCAAGAGTGATCGGGATTTAGTTTAGTAGACTTGCATTTATTTTTATTTAGAGCTTGTTGTATAGAATTGAGTCTTGAGATGTATTGAGATTATTCAGATGTTGTTATTATTTCAGTAGTTATTGTTGTCTTCAATTTCTTAGTTATATTTCTGTGTTATCTTATCGTGCTTAGACTGTGATTGTAAACCCCTAAATTTTCTACTATTTTTTATTTATTAAATTTGGTACTGATTTAAAATTTTTGTATTGTACGTCGCGTAGTCGTATTTTACGTCGCGCACAAAATTTTATTTTTTGAAATTTGCTCGACGAGTGCGAATATGTGTGAGCGTACATATTTTTGAAAAATATATTTTCTATATTTTTATGGTTTCAAAATAATGTACTTAATAATTATTTTGTTATCATTCCAAATATTTACAAGTTTGTTATTTTATTTATAAAACCTTTCATTTACACAGTTATAAATAATAAATAAACTTTTTTCCTATAAAATGATAAATTAGAAAAGTATATTTATGTAAATATTATTTGAACATACATATATAATTAGTAATTATTTATTAGTTTATTTTTAAATAATAATGAATTTTTGAAATTAATAATATTAGTATTTTAGAAAATATACTTTGAAATTATTGTGGCGTTTAAATCTTGATTTGAAATTATGGAATTATTTAAATAGTTAAATATTTATAATTCGATTTATCCCACTTGATTTTTTAAACTAAAATTTAATTAGATTTAAAATTGATTTGTATTTTAATTTGGATTTGATTGGGTTTAAATTAATCCAAGTGATTATCCAACTGGGTATTCCCACCTCCTATATATAGGAGAGGTACTCCTCCATATTTTCCACCACAGATGTGCATCGTGTCTGTGACGCATATTCTTATTCCAAGTTTATATTTACAAGTCATCGTCACCATGTCGGACACACCCGATAATACATCTCCTCTGCCATTCTCCCGACACTGCCATCATCGTCACCACCCTCCGCTACTTCCTGATCAACCGCCAACGGTAACTCTGTCGTTCCTCCGGCATCCCCGCCATCACCGTCACCTACGACAACCCCTCCTCCTCTCTGTAAAACCCCTAAATTTCTACTATATTTTTTATTTATATTAAATTTGGTACCGATTTAAAAAAATTTGTATTGTACGTCGTATAGTCGTATTGTACGTCGCGCACGAAATTTTATTTTTCTTAGTTGCTCGACGAGTGCGAATATGTGTGAGCGTACATATTTTGAGAAAAATATTTTTTATTTTTATAGTTTCAAAATAATATATGTAATATTTAATTTAGCTATCAAAATTTCCTAAATTTATGATTTTATTTATGAAAGGCCTTTTATTTGGAATAAATAATATTATTCATGCATACATATATTTCTTAAATATTTGCTAGTTTAATTTAAATAAAAATATAATTTTTGAGATTTATTATGTAAAAAGATATTTAAAAATATTTATTATTTTCAAAATTATTATTATTGGTATTTTGAAAAATATATTTGGAAGTTATGGTGGCCATTTAAATATTGATTTAATTTTTAGATTTATTTAAATAGTTAAATATTCGAAATTTATTTATCCCATTTGATTTTGAGCCAAAAATTTAAATAGATTTAAATTGGATTTAATTGATTTGATTTTAAACTAAGAGAATTTGATTTGATTTGATTTAAATTAGATTTGGATTTGGATTTGGATTTGATTGCTTTTAAATTAAATTAGGAAATATCTAAATTGAGTTTAAAGGAATCCTAATTCTTATCTAAGCCGTGTAATATTTAAATTAGATTTGTAGAACACGGACATGCGTGACTGGCTGGCCGCCGGTACGTATAAGCCGTGCGATAGGAATAACCGCTAATAGAAATTGCATGCTAGTTTGACTTAGCGGTTATAGAGGTTTACTGTTGTGGATACAACATAGTAGGCATTGGGTGGGAAGAACATCTCCTTTATGTATGGGTTATATATACACTGTCCTGATTGCCGGTTATCTCCAGTGGGAGGTACGGTCCTGATAGCCGGTTATCTCCAGTGGGAGGTACGGTCCTGATTCCTGATTCCTGACTGAGCCGGCCCATGCGTCAAAGGTTTGTTCTTTATTGCATATTCACTATAGTATGGTTAGGTACCCTATTGTAGGCATTCCTTATTAATTTGAGCAATATTTATTCAGTTTATATGGCATGATATTATGTGTCTTGTTACGTCCCTCTGAGGACCTGGTTGTCTTGCCAGGTGTGTGTTATTGTCTTTCGCAGGTGTTCTAGCTCTAGCCGTGATCTTTGCTATTTCTTCGAGGATGATTGCATTTGGATCGTCTTCGCTTCGCTCGCCACTCATTTTATTTTCTATATACTTTTCTTTATTTTGTTAGTAGTGGATTTGTCTCCGTCCAACATATTGTATCAAGACAAATTTATTCTCATTATATGATCTTTTATTCATTTATTCTGTGTGGATGAGATTAGTTATGGTTCTACTGCATTTTACAGCTTATGTATTTATACGAGGCTTCCATATATTGGAGTATACTTCGTATGAATACAGCTGGCATGTCTACGTTCCTAGTCCTACGTATTTTGGGACTGGGGCGTTACATATTTTTGTGGTGGCTCATGCAGGTCGAGTTTGTCACTTCGGTTACATTACTGTACCGATGTGAACCTGCAACATAGGATTAGAATTATAGGAATCTCATCCATACAGCTTGACCTCTTCTCTAGGCTTCAAATTCCGAACTCTCGTTTGACTTCCTTGAATTGCATCTTGCTTGATTCCTTTCTACCGTTGATTCTTATTTTCGTGCTTAGTGTCAACTAGGAAGATGACTACACTAGTATATGCTCATAGGTCAAACACATGGCTAAAATGGTTATATTGGCAAATGGAATACATTTAAGACTCTAATTGAGTTAAAGGTTTTTTTTAGTGTGATTTAATGATTAGTAAATTGTAAAGTCGGATATTATCACGGAAAGTTTTAATCTTGAGACTTCTAAATAGTAAACACCATAGGATTGATACTGCAGGAAGGAGAAAAAAAAATATAACTAGAATCTTTATACTATTGGTTTAAGATATTGATTGGAATTTTGAGTTGTGATATTTATGATTTATTGGGTTATAGTTATACACCTTTGAACAGTTATAAATTTGAATTTTAAAATGATCTTAGCTTTTAAAAATGGCCATAGAAATTATTTAAATTTGAGTTGTACAACTTGCGATTTTCGTGTTTATTAAATTTTGAATTCTAAGTGGAAGTAATGATGGTGAATTATGGTTTAAAATATTTGAAAGTTATGAAAATGATTTTTGAGAAATTTTTTTATTTTAAATGGTGTCCTATGATTGAGGATTTACAAATCTATTTAGATTTTTGGTAAAAAAAAGATTTTGACTGATAAGATTATTTGAAAATTTAGTTTAATGAGGGACTGCTAATATTAAAAATTTTGGAAGAATTTCGAAGGATGTGATGAAAAATTATTTTGATTGATTAAAGGAAGTTACCATTTAAAAGTTGTGATTTTGTTGGAATAACTTAGCATGAATAGAAGTTAAATTGATGAGAGCATTGAGCTTAATTTTTGATATTGCTTTTAATATGCTAAGAGTTTTATTATGAGTTATTTGAAAATTTTAGAGTGTTAAATTTTTGATTGATTGTGAAATTTTATGGATTCGTAAATTATGAACTCTTGAGTTAAATAGTTGAATTACACGTTAAATTTTGGAAAAGGTTAGTAGTAACGTGATAAAGTTTGCTTTGAGATTTATGAAAGTGATTTAAATTTTGGTCATGATTAAATTGAACGACTTGCAGTGAATACAAATTTTGGGTGGTTATTTTTGAAAATTTTATTTAGAGACTTTTGGAGAAAATTTGAGCAAAATTTTAATGGTAGGCCATCAAGATAGCTCTAATAAGATAGATGTACTCCACACTAATTGCCATGTCACCCATGACCATGATAGTAGTATATACACAAGTGTTGTTAGTCATCTACCCAGCTATGTGACTGTATTTCCACCTCGGCTCACTCGACCTTCCTTCAATTCTAGATCTTTAATTGCGACCTTCTAACCCATTTACAATTTGAATAATGAGTTAATGGTTCCTTAACTGTATTCATCTAGAAGACTATCTTCTCACTAGAACTGTGCCCCTAACTTATTATTTTACTGGATTTTTTAATTAATTTTATTTTATGCTTTAACTTGATCTTCTTTATTTTGTGCATTAATTATCACCTCGTGAGCTCCCACTTTCTATTTTTGATCTTCTGGCTTCCCCTACCGTGACTTGTATATTTGGAGTACAACACTAGACTATTTCCTCCAACAAATTTTATATGCAAGGCCTAGACGAGCCCACCTTCCTGTAGACATATCATGTCCCACCAAAACCCATCTCCTTGTACTCTATTTCTTGATATGACCTTATGGTCAAAATGGACAAACTATAATCTTTACCATGATACCGATATATTTTCGACCACGGATAGGGATTCAACCTCGACTCAATTCTTTCGACCCAATATGTGATTTTGTTCTACTTAAATTCCTTAATGCTTAGCATTGTACTTTATCTGGGTTGCTTGACCCATGGTCCCATCACACTATTGGTCTAACTCTTTTTAGTTGGGTAGAATACCTCACCACCTAACAAATCTTTTTCCTTGTGAACCACATTGGTAAGTTCACTTAGTCTCTAAATTCAGAGGACCCTACCTTATCTAGTCTACCAAGCCATAAATGAAGAAACACTAGGACAACTGTATAGGCCCACATTTCGGGCGAGCCTTGATTTTAAAAGATCCGGGACTATTTAATTTCCTTCATCAGTACCTCCCTTGCACATATTTTGACTTTTCCATGCTGCTAATGTAGCTTCAGTTTTGCAAGCTTATTTTGTTATCAAGCTTCATCATGACATATTTTATTGGGTGCACCCACTAACATATTGTCTAATTAGAACCAGTGCATGATGGTCTGATCAACCTATTGCACTTTGGTTCGCTTATCACATATTATCCTACGTAGATGGGGACATAGCTAAACTTGTCCTCTAGAGTCCCATCCGCGACTGCCTTGACAACTCCTTTTGAATTATTCGGTCGCCTTTGAACCACGTATTCGTATTCGATAACGCCTCCTTTGAACTCTATATTGCGTTCGCCTTTACCTATTTTAGAAGGACGAAAGCGTCGTACTAAAACTCCTGTAATTGTCCTATCACCATGACCATTACCACCCAATGTAACCATATCTTTGTCTTGAACTACTCGACTTTTCCCTCGACACTAAATTTACAATCTTGACTTTCTAATTGTCACGCCCCAGAACCAGAATACTGGAGAGCGGGGGCAGACATAGCCAGCTACGTATATTGAAATGGATTCCATCTCGCTATACGGTCACGGCTGTCTAGGATACATGAGGGTTTATCTACAAGCCAACAGTCTCTTAAGGTCATGAACAAGCCTAGTGTCTCAATCATAAGCAAGTAAGTAAGAGTCACAAGATGTATGATCATTAAATATACAATAATAAGGCGTCCCAAATATTACATATTCAGCTAATCATGAAGCTAGGCGTTACAAAATATTAGGACTAGCAAGAGTTTAGTCATACATGATCAACCCTAGGATTTGTCAATCATGTTACAGCCCGTAGGCAGACAGTAAGTAAGTACAATCGAGCTAAACAGGTGCTCGTCGGCTAAACGCCTCAAAAAAATATTTCACAATAGAGTGGGAGAGCCAAAATAAATCCACTCGTTGCCAGGGTTCCGTCTAGTGACCACCATCTGGCTGGAAAGTCGGTAGATCCTCTGGAGTTGCTCCGAAATCTGGCCATACAAAACCAGCTGGGTCAGACCCCAGAAAGAGCAAGTGCCACAAAGGAGGCTTCACTTAAGAACTAAAACCAGCAATCAGCACAGGAATATAAATAATATAATAAAAGGCAGGAAATATAAATAACTGGTAAAAACTGGAAATAAGAAAAACATGCCAGGATGATATACGACGAGATAACCATGGAACTATTTAGATAGCTAGGTTACAACCCGTAAACCAAACAAGGACCGGGGTTGTAACCCTTCGTCTGAACGGAGCTTGGTTTCTCACCATTTATCGGTAAAATAAATACAAGCATTCTGGTCATTTAATAATCTGGAACAGGATCAGGGCAAGACTAGACTGGTTAGACTCCATCCCATCATTTCACGGCCAAGCAAGAACTACGGCTTGATACTTTAACTAACTAGGGTTATCACAGGCCTAATTACTAGCAAGATGCAGTGAGATTATTCCACAGCCACAAGCCCTGCAGACCATCCAGGTCACCCAGGTCGAGAGATTAGAGTTGAATTCAGGTGGGTACATCGTCCAGGAAATGCATGTACCCTTAGGTAGCTTGAAGGGTGCAACACATGACAGTGTGCTGGAAATGTGCCCTACTCGACGACAGGCTACAGATCCCAAGCGCGCCCAGGTAACGGGATTGCCTGTAGCTGGGAAATCTCTTCATGACTAATGTGTTAATCTAGTTATTAACCTTAGTCCATTTCAATAGGTACTCCTGACCGTGGTACTCAGGAGCTCCCTCCCTAAACATGATGCAAGACAGGACTGGTTTATTTGTACAAGCACAATCGCCCACGGTGTCCATATTTTTATACAGGTCATGTCATGTCAGGTAGCCGTCGTAACAGCTTATCAAGATAATTATGTCAGGTCATCATGTCAAGTGTACGAGTCAGGAGTGCGCCACGACGGGCCACTATCCGGTCATGTCAGGTTATTATGTCAGGAGTGCACCACTACGGGTCACTATCGTGTCATGCTCAGGTATCATTTCCAAACATATTAAACAAATCTATGATTATCAAGTTCATGACAAAAGGCGTAAGGATATAAAATGGACGTTAAATATCTAATAAAATATCAATATACAGGGCAATAGAAGATCAAGGGTAATCAGGCTACGCATCAGGCTAGCGTACGCTCAGGTCTGCGTACCAGAGGATCCATACACTTCCAATGGGAAGCGCACGCAAGGGTCAGCGTACACAAGCGCACGCTCAAGCTACAGGTCAGCGTACGCTCAAGCTAGCGTACGAAAGGGGCCAGCGTACGCCTTGCTCGCTTAAGCTAGCGTACAAAGGCACGCGTACGCTCAAGCTAGCGTACCAAGGCACGCGTACGCTCAAGCTAGCGTACCAAGGCACGCGTACGCTCAAGCTAGCGTACGAAAAAGACACGCTGCCAATAGGCAGCGTATCAAGGCTAGCGTACGCACGCTAAAGAGCAGCATACGAAAGCTAGCGTACGCTCGCTAAAGAGCAGCGTACGAAAGCTAGCGTACGCTCGCTAAAGAGCAGCGTACGAAGGCTAGCGTACGCTCGCTAAAGAGCAGCATACGAAGGCTAGCGTACGCTCGCTAAAGAGCAGCGTACACAAGTCAGCGACATAAGCTAAAAAGCTAGCACACTGCTCACTGTCTTCTTCAAAGGACAAGAACAGCAAGAACTCCATGGATGGAACCCAAAACTCCAAATGCTCATAACTTGGTCAAAACAAGTCCGAATCCAACTTTTCAAAGGTCAAAATTGGGTAGAATAAAATTATCTACAACATGGAACCATAAAAACTTGAAAACAAAGGAGTTTGATAGATCAAAACCACCAAAATCCGAAAATACTAAATTGTAGATCTACAAGAATTAAAGCCTCAAAATAGAAAATGACAAGTTCTAATGTGTCTTAGAATCATGAGAATAAGCTAATGGAACCATAAAAATGAGTTCTCTTGTGGAAGCAAGTTGTACTTGCCTAAGGGTTGGAGAGTTGTGGGGAGGAAGGAAGAGGAAGAAGAAGAAGAAGAAGAAATAAATGAGAGTTATGGAGGAGAGAGAAGGTTGGTGGGGAAATAAATATCATGGGTTGGTGGTAGGTAAGGGGTTCACCTTGGTCCATGATGGACCAAGCAACCAGCCGGCCAAACCAAACCAAACCAACCCAAACCGAGAGTAAACAAGCCAAGCCAAACCAAGGAGATATGCAAATACAAGATAAAATACGTATTCCAAATACGTAATACGAACAACAGACATTACACTAATCACTTGAATTTAAGAGTTATTACAATCGTCTCTTAATCATACCCTCAACCTAGACTACGACCATATAAACTTCCTTAAACCCTCCTATCTACCGTTGTGCCTTCTCACCCCCTCCGAATTCTTAATTTCGAGGACGAAATTCTTTTAAGTTGGGTAGGATGTAAAACTCCTAAATTTCCACTATATTTTTTTTATATATATTAAATTTGGTACCGATTTAAAATTTTTGTATTGTACGTCGTATAGTCGTATTGTACGTCGCGCACGAAATTTTATTTTTCTTAGTTGCTCGACGAGTACGAATATGTATGAGCGTACATATTTTGAGAAAAACATTTTTTATTTTTATAGTTTCAAAATAATATATGTAATATTTAATTTAGCTATCAAAATTTCCTAAATTTATGATTTTATTTATGAAAGGCCTTTTATTTGGAATAAATAATATTATTCATGCATACATATATTTCATAAATATTTGCTAGTTTAATTTAAATAAAAATATAATTTTTGAGATTTATTATGCAAAAAGATATTTAAAATATTTATTATTTTCGAAATTATTATTATTGGTATTTTGAAAAATATATTTGGAAGTTATGGTGGCCATTTAAATATTGATTTGATTTTTGGATTTATTTAAATAGTTAAATATTCGAAATTTATTTATCCCATTTGATTTTGAGCTAAAAATTTAAATAGATTTAAATTAGATTTAATTGATTTGATTTTAAACTAAGAGAATTTGATTTGATTTGATTTAAATTAGATTTGGATTTGGATTTGGATTTAGATTTGATTGCTTTTAAATTAAATTAGGAAATATCTAAATTGGGTTTAAAGGAATCCTAATTCTTATCTAATTGGGAATTCCCACATCCTATAAATAGGCAGGTACTCCTCCATATTATTTTCACCACAAATCATCTTTCAAACCATCCTTGTCAAAATTTCTCTCTTTTTTCGTCATAAATTCAGCCTCAATTTTCAAAGGTTGTAGCAACTTCGAATGACCATAACTCCCAACTCCGGACTCCGTTTGACCTCCAGTTTTTTTGTTAGAATCGTATTGAGGTATATTTTCTGAATATAAATTTTATTTTCATAAATTCGGAACTTAATTTTCTAGAAAATTTGTGGAGTGTCAGTGGTCCAAAATCTGACACGTTTTAGTGTTTTTGAGATTCTGGGAGAACCAGGAATCAGAATCACGATCCGTTTGAAGTTTCGGAATACTGACAGAAAAACACACATCATATATTTTTCCTATAAAATTTTCAGAAGTTTGTCACATCGTCTGAGTTATCTTGTGTAGTCCTGTGACTATTCTGTACCCAACGGGATTGTCGGTTTCACCAGCAAGGATCTCAGACAAGACACCTTGCCATTTGCTGTTTAATTATTTTAGCTCATATTTCATGCATATTCATTATTTTCTTTATGTAAAATAAACTGTGATACATGACATAACCTGTTAGAATTTACTGTTCAGTTTCTTGCTATGTATTATTTTCTTATACATTAAACCTAGATTTAAGGGACCACCTTGTGTGTTGCATTCATGGCCTTGACACATTGTATCACGAAGTTGTGTGTCGCATGTAGAACACGGACATGCGTGACTGGCTGGCCGCCGGTACGTATAAGCCGTGCGATAGGAATAACCGCTAATAGAAATTGCATGCTAGTTTGACTTAGCGGTTATAGAGGTTTAATGTTGTAGATACAACATAGTAGGCATTGGGTGGGAAGAACATCTCCTTTATGTATGGGTCATATATACACTTTTCTGATTGCCGGTTATCTCCAGTGGGAGGTACGGTCCTGATAGCCGGTTATCTCCAGTGGGAGGTACGGTCCTGATTCCTCATTCCTGACTGAGCCGGCCCATGCGTCAAAGGTTTGTTCTTTATTGCATATTCACTATAGTATGGTTAGGTACCCTATTGTAGGCATTCCTTATTAATTTGAGCAATATTTATTCAGTTTATATGGCATGATATTATGTGTCTTGTTACGTCCCTCTGAGGACTTGGTTGTCTTGCCAGGTGTGTGCTATTGTCTTTCGCAGGTGTTCTAGCTCTAGCCGTGATCTTCGCTATTTCTTCGAGGATGATTGCATTTGGATCGTCTTCGCTTCGCCCGCCACTCATTTCATTTTCTATGTACTTTTCTTTATTTTGTTGGTAGTGGATTTGTCTCCGCCCAACATATTGTATCAAGACAAATTTATTCTTATTATATGATCTTTTATTCATTTATTCTGTGTGGATGAGATTAGTTATGGTTCTACTGCATTTTACAGCTTATGTATTTATACGAGGCTTCCATATATTGGAGTATACTTCGTATGAATACAGCTGGCATGTCTACATTCCTAGTCCTACGTATTTTGGGACTGGGGCGTTACACTCTCTTTCCCAAACCCAGTAACCTCGTCACCATCATCGGCACTCGCCGAAAACCCCAGGAAACCGTCGACACCATCCCCATCACGCAAAAAAAAAAAGAAAGGGAAAACCAGACCCAAACCCTCACCTGAGACGGCACGCCACCGTGCCGTAGAGCCGGGACTCCTCCGCCGGCCGTGCGGGTGATTTCCGCCTCCACCCGACCTCCGCTGGTGGAGCTCTCCGCCACCAGCCTCGATCACCTTGCTATGCTGCCCGGAGCACGCCACCCCAGATCGATCTCCTCCGCGAGCCGTCCACCGTGTCTCCGCCGCTCCAGGTGCCGGCGACCCCGCGCCTAGGGCTGGCGTCGCCCCACATCGTCGCCAGCCTCCGCCTAGAACTGCGCCACCGCCTCTTTCCTTAGGAGCCGGAGCAGCCGCCGTCCCCTCTGTGGTGCCCCACCGCCGCGGCAGCGCCCTCACCGGAGCATCTCGGCCGAACCCCTTTGCTTCTTCCTCACCCGACCACTGTCTACCCGAGTGCCCGGTCCGCCGCCTTCCCGGTGACCGCGCCACTTCCTCCACCGTGCGGTCCCCACTCGCCGGAGAGTCTCCCCCGCCGACGAACGACGAACTCCGTCCGCCCTTGGTAATTCCCCGATCCCCTTCTTTCCCCAATTTCTGTCTCCCAAACGAAGAGAGCAGCAGTATTTTATAACCAGTATATACTAACATTACTTTTATTTTATTATTATTATTATTATTATTATTGTTATTATTATTATTATTATTATTATTATTATTATTATTATCATTTAGTTTTCTGTTATAGATATAATTAATGTTATTATTATTAATATAGTTATTATTATTATTATCATTATAGTTATTATTATAATTATTAGAATTATTAAAAGGGGGTGACTAAGTTATAATTATTATTGGTATTATTAGTATTATTAATAATATTATTATTATTAAGGATATTATTTTTCTTATTAAAAAGGTTAGAAATAAATATGTATAAATATGTATAGACATGGTTTCCTTTAGTATTCTATTTCTTATACAAAATTTTGTTGAAATGTAGCATCCAATTATAAAAAGTATTCTAGTATTTTATTATCAAATAAATAAAGAGATGATTAATCTATTTTTACAAACAGGGAACTTTGCCTATAAAAAAAATATTTTTATTTTATTTTATTTACCAAAATTATTTTACTAACAAAAATCTAGTCTTAAGTATTAGAAATACTTTTCTAAAATAGTAGGAGTATGTTATTCACAATTTCTCCTCGATTTTCACCATTGACCACGACTGATCACACGTCTCTCTTCTCATGAAATACCGGACCCTCACATATCGACCATGGCTATTGGACGAACAGGACTTGTTGGATCATTGCACCACACCAGGCGTAATACCAGGCAAGACACCTTGCCTTTACTGTTTAATTTTTTGCTCAATATCATGCTTATTGTGTTTATTTTCAAGATTGTTTCTTTCTAAATTATATGTAGATACAAATTATTATATTTTATAAAATTGGCTTAGAGTTAAGAGACTACCATCAAATTTAGTGTATCTTATTGACTTGCCACGATTGTACACGAGTTGTGTATGAGAGTTGTGAGTGTCATATAGAGGTCACTTGTGTGTGGGCTGATCCCCCGTGCGCATGCGTAGGAATAACTGTCAATAGATGCATGATTAGAAGACTTAACAGTTATCTATATTAAAACAGTGTGGTGGAAACGACACGTGTTTGTGTGTCATGGTTACGACACACGTATAGTATCATTGGGGGGAGGGGACAGCTACTAGCGTAGGGGCTACTTTTTACACATATTTTGGGAGATAGTGTCTCGGATGAGCGCTACGTGTTACCCGGCCGATAGTGTCTCGGATGAGCGCTACTTGTTGGCCACTCTTTATTACATGCTTGAGACAGCCCCTGCGTAGAATGTTGTCCTTTAAATTGAAATCCACATAGAATGGTTAGGAACCTTTACACATGCATACTTTTCTATTGAGCTTTATTTATTCAGTTTATTGGCATGATATTATGTGTCTTGTTATGTCCCTCTGAGGACCTGGTTTTTCCCCAGGTGTGTGTCTTCGTGATTTCTTGCAGGTGCTCTAGCTAAGGCCATGACTTGCGCTCTATTCCGTCGTGATGATTACTCTCGGATTCGTCACTTGCTCTCGCTTGCTAAATTCTTTCTTTGTATATTTTTCCATATTTAATTTGGTTGGTAGTGGACTTTGTCTCCACCCAACTGTTGCGTACATGACAAAATTCAAAATTGCTCTATATCATTATTTATCTTTGTGGATGAGATTTAGTTGTCTTGGATTACTACATTTACAGCTTATGTATACATACGAGGTCCATGTACTTCGTATGTATACAGCTGGCATGTCTACGTACTTGGTCCTACGTATTTTGGGACTGGAGCGTTACATGTTTTTGTGGTGGCCCATGCAGGTCCAGTTTATCACTTCGGTTACTTTACCGTACCGATGTGAGCCTGTAATATAGGATTAGAGTCTAGAATCTCATCCACCTGCTTGACATCCTTTCTTGACTTCAAATTTCGAACTCTCGTTCGACCTCCTTGAATTGCATCTTGCTTGACTCCTTCTACCGTAAATTTTTTAGTTTCGTGTTTAGTAAGATGACTACACTAGTATATGCTCATAGGTCAAACACATGGCTAGAAGGATTACCTTGACAATTAGTATGCATTAAGGACTTATTGTGTATAAAAGCATTTATGTTTCCTAGAAATTTGATCTTAAGGATTAGTTTATTCCAAGTTGGGTAGTAGTATATTACCGCCATCAAAAGGGTAGTTTAATTTTATTTTAAATTTACAAGGTGGTATACACAAGAGGGTAGCTAGATCGAGAAAACAAAATTTTTATGAATTTTGGAATTGTGAAATAGTTATGATTTAAGTTTTTATATTGTGACACTTGATTACAGTTAACTTTAAGTTTGGATATCTCGAGATTTTTAAAGAGTTTAAATTATGATTTTGTAGATGACTAGAGATGAAAGTTTAGAAGGGAGAGAACTTGAGGTTTTAAATTGCGCGTATGATTTATAAAGTTTATTAAATTTTAAAGAGATGATGGAAAAAAATAAAAAAATTTAATTTTTTTGGAAGATATCGACTTTGAAGGAAAAAAAATTCAAATTTCAAATTTTGTTCTATGATCTATGATTTATAGAGTTATTTAAATTTCGAGTTTAAGGCCTTTTATTATGGATATTTAAATTTTGGTAAAAAGCATGTTTATTTTGCGATATACAAGGACTATTTCGAGCTTGATTAGAGATTTTAATTAAATGACAGTCTAAGATAATTGGTAATGGTGGCAGAGTATCTTGAAAGTTTTATTGAGAACTTCAAGAAACTTGAAATCTAGATTAGATCATATTGGTAGAGGACCAAGAAGCAAGAAAGGTCACCCTAGTGAGATAGAAGTATTCTATATTAGATTGTCATGCCAACTATGATTATGATATTGCATATACACAAGTATAGTTAGTCATCGACCAAACCGATGAACATATCTTTTGACTTACTCGACCTTCCCTCAATTCTAGATCTTTTGTCATGACCATCTAGTCATTTGAAACTTGAGAAATGATTAGATTGTTCCTTGATCATACACCATCTAAGTGGCTATCATATCCCTAGAAACTGTACTCCTAATTTATTTTTACCTTGATTTGTTAGAATCTAAGTTATCTTTATTTCATGCTTTAGCTCGGTCATTTATTTGGTTCGTTAATCATTATCTCATTAACTCCCACTTTCTACTTTAAGTTCTTTGGTGTCCCTATCGTGACTTTGATATTTGGAACACAACACTAGACTTTTCCTTCCCACAAATTTCATATGCAAGACCTAGACGAGCCCACCTTCATGTAGGTATATCACGTGCCACTAAAACACGTCTCCTTGTACTCTAATTTCATATTGCGACTTCTGGGTCAGAAAGACTGGACTCAAATCCCTACCGTAAAACCAATATACTTTAAACTATAGATGAGACTCGACCTCGACTCCATTCTTTCGACCCGATATACGATTTTGTTCCACTTAATTCCTTACATGCTTAAATCTTGATTGCTGGACCTATCACACCATTAGTTTAAATCTTGTAAGTTGAGTAGAATATCTCATGAC
The DNA here is from genome assembly GCA_029216955.1 of Iris pallida. Lineage (NCBI taxonomy): Eukaryota > Viridiplantae > Streptophyta > Magnoliopsida > Asparagales > Iridaceae > Iris > Iris pallida. The sequence continues at coordinate 51,872,771 of JANAVB010040619.1, forward strand.
CTAACCAACATTTTTGTGGACCACATTGATGGGTTCACTTGGACCATAGAATTCAGTAGACCCTAACTTATCTAGTCAACCAAGCTGACTGCATAGGCCCAAATTTCGGGCGAAACTTAGATTTTATAAGATCTTGGACTAATTGATTTCTTTCGTCATTACCCTTTACCTATTATTTTAATTACCTATGATGCTAAAATAGCTTAGTTTTGCAAGCGTATTCTTTATCAAGCTTGATCATGACATATGTTTTATTGGGTCGCTCCCACTAACATATTATCTAAATCAGAACCGGCACATGATGGTCTGATCAACCAAGTGCACTTTGGTTCGCTTTTATCTATCGTCCTACGTGGATTGGGACATAGCTAAACTTGTCCCTTAGAGTCCCATCCGCGACTGCCTTGAAAATTCCTTTCGAAATTATTCGATCACCTTTGAATCACGTATTCGTATTCGATAACGCCTCCTTAGAACTCTATATTGCTTTCACCTTCACATATTTTAGAGGACGAAGGCGTTATACTAGAACCTCCTTTAGCCTTCCTATCGATTATGACCATACCGTATTATTTTTCTACGACTTAGATCACGATTCCTTACGACATGATTTTGTCGAAACATTGCCATTGTTTATTCCCATCGATACTCGCTTGTGTATTCTTACCCCTTACTAATTCTTAATTTCGAGGACAAATTTTTTTTAAGTTGGGTAGGATGTAAAACCCCTAAATTTTCTACTATTTTTTTTTATTTATTAAATTTGGTACTGATTTAAAATTTTTGTATTGTACGTCGCGTAGTCGTATTTTACGTCGCGCACGAAATTTTATTTTTCGAAATTTGCTCGACGAGTGCGAATATGTGTGAGCGTACATATTTTTGAAAAATATATTTTCTATATTTTTATGGTTTCAAAATAATGTACTTAATAATTATTTTGTTATCATTCCAAATATTTACAAGTTTGTTATTTTATTTATAAAACCTTTCATTTACACAGTTATAAATAATAAATAAACTTTTTTCCTATAAAATGATAAATTAGAAAAGTATATTTATGTAAATATTATTTGAACATACATATATAATTAGTAATTATTTATTAGTTTATTTTTAAATAATAATAAATTTTCAAAATTAATAATATTAGTATTTTAGAAAATATACTTTGAAATTATTGTGGCGTTTAAATCTTGATTTGAAATTATGGAATTATTTAAATAGTTAAATATTTGTAATTTGATTTATCCCATTTGATTTTTTAAACTAAAATTTAATTAGATTTAAAATTGATTTGTATTTTAATTTGGATTTGATTGGGTTTAAATTAATCCAAGTGATTATCCAACTGGGTATTCCCACCTCCTATATATAGGAGAGGTAGTCCTCCCATATTTTCCACCACAGACGTGCATCGTATCTGTGACGCATATTCTTATTCCAAGTTTACATTTACAAGTCATCGTCACCATGTCGGACACACCCGACAATACATCTCCTCTGCCATTCTCCCGACACTGCCATCATCGTCACCACCCTCCGCTACTTCCCGATCAACCGCCAACGGTAACTCTGTCGTTCCTCCGGCATCCACGCCATCACCGCCACCTACGACAACCCCTCCTCCTCTCTTTCCCAAACCCAGCAACCTCGTCACCATCATCGGCACTCGTCGGAAACCCCAGGAAACCGTCGACACCATCCCCATCACGCAAAAAAAAAAGAAAGGGAAAACCAGACCCAAACCCTCACCTGAGCCGGTGCGCCACCGCGCCGTACAGCCGGGACTCCTCCGCCGATCGACGGATGATTTCCGCCTCCACCCGACCTCCGCTGGTGGAGCGCTCCGCCACCAGCCTCGATCACCTCGCTATGCCGCCCGGAGCACGCCGCCCCAGATCGATCTCCTCCGTGAGCCGCCCACCGTGTCTCCGCCGCTCCAGGTGCCGGCGACCCCGCACCTAGGGCTGGCGCCGCCCCACATCGTCGCCGGCCTTCGCCTAGAACTGCGCCACCGCCTCCTTCCTCAGGAGCCGGAGCAGCAGCCGTCCCCTCCGCGGCGCCCCACCGCCGCGGCAGCGCCCTCACCGGAGCAGCTCGGCCGAACCCCTTTGCTTCCTCCGCGCCCGACCACTGTCTACCCGAGTGCCCGGTCCGCCGCCTACCCGGTGACCGCGCCACTTCCTCCACCGTGCGGTCCCCACTCGTCGGAGAGTGTCCCCCGCCGGCCGAACGACGAACTCCGTCGGTCCTTGGTAATTCCCCTATCCCCTTCTTTCCCCAATTTTTGTCTCCCAAACGAAGAGAGCAGTAGTGTTTTATAACCAGTATATACTAACATTACTTTTATTTTATTATTATTATTATTATTATTATTATTATTATTATTATTATCATTTAGTTTTCTATTATAGATATAATTAATGTTATTATTATTATTATAGTTATTATTATTATTGTCATTATAGTTATTATTATTATTATTAGAATTATTAAAAGGGGGTGACTAAGTTATAATTATTATTAGTATTATTAGTATTATTAATAATATTATTATTATTAAGTATATTATTTTTCTTATTAAAAAGGTTAGAAATAAATATGTATAAATATTTATAAATATGTATAGACATGGTTTCCTTTAGTATTCTATTTCTTATACAAAATTTTGTTGAAATGTAGCATCCAATTATAAAAAGTATTCTAGTATTTTATTATCAAATAAATAAAGAGATGATTAATCTATTTTTACAAACAGGGAATTTTGCTATAAAAAAATATTTTTATTTTATTTTATTTACCAAAATTATTTTACTTACAAAAATCTAGTCTTAAGTATTAGAAATACTTTTCTAAAATAGTAGGAGTATGTTATTCACAATTTCTCCTCGATTTTCACCATTGACCACGACTGATCACACGTCTCTCTTCTCATGAAATATCGGACCCTCACATATCGACCATGGCTATTGGACGAACAGGACTTGTTGGATCATTGTACCACACCAGGCGTAATACCAGGCAAGACACCTTGCCTTTACTGTTTAATTTCTTGCTCAATATCATGCTTGTTGTGTTTATTTTCAAGATTGTTTCTTTCTAAATTATATGTAGATACAAATTATTATATTTTATAAAATTGGCTTAGAGTTAAGAGACTACCATCAAATTTAGTGTATCTCATTGACTTGCCACGATTGTACACGAGTTGTGTGTGAGAGTTGTGAGTGTCATATAGAGGTCACTTGTGTGTGGGCTGATCTCTCGTGCGCATGCATAGGAATAACTGTCAATAGATGCATGATTAGAAGACTTGACAGTTATCTATATTAAAACAGTGTGATGGAAACGATACGTGTTTGTGTGTCATGGTTACGACACACGTATAGTATCATTGGGGGGAGGGGACAGCTACTAGCGTAGGGGCTACTTTTTACACACATTTTGGGAGATAGTGTCTCGAATGAGCGCTACATGTTACCCGGCCGATAGTGTCTCGGATGAGCGCTACTTGTTGGCCACTCTTTATTACATGCTTAAGACAGCCCCTGCGTAGAACATTGTCCTCTAAATTGAAATCCACATAGAATGGTTAGGAACCTTTACACATACATACTTTTCTATTGAGCTTTATTTATTCAGTTTATTGGCATGATATTATGTGTCTTGTTACGTCCCTCTGAGGACCTGGTTTTTCCCCAGGTGTGTGTCTTCGTGATTTCTTGCAGGTGCTCTAGCTAAGGCCATGACTTGCGCTCTATTCCGTCGTGATGATTACTCTCGGATTCGTCACTTGCTCTCGCTTGCTAAATTCTTTCTTTGTATATTTTTCCATATTTAATTTGGTTGGTAGTGGACTTTGTCTCCACCCAACTGTTGCGTACATGACAAAATTCAAAATTGCTCTATATCATTATTTATCTTTGTGGATGAGATTTAGTTGTCTTGGATTACTACATTTACAGCTTATGTATACATACGAGGTCCATGTACTTCGTATGTATACAGCTGGTATGTCTACGTACTTGGTCCTACGTATTTTGGGACTGGGGCGTTACAGTGATTGAGTTACACTATATCTTATACTTGTCTTCCGTTCGGAGTTGATCATGATGAGTACATTATATACTGCATGTGTTGATGGTTAGTTAGAGACTTAGGACAGCATTCTACCGCCGACACTGAGGCGTAAGCTGGGCGCTGTTACGTACTCGTACCCTCACAGTGGGTGCGGGTCGTGAAAGGAGCCGAGTTACAACCCTTAAACCAAACAAGGACCGGGGTTGTAACCATTCTCCCGAACAGAACTTAGTCTCCAATCAAGGTATAGTATAAAGGCATGTAGAACATGTAAGTAAAAGAATATTATAGCATGGTAAGAAAAGTACTGAAAGTATAACTGAATATGATATAAGATACAAAAATAAATATAAAATGTGGCTTGAATTATTAGAGCGTTATGTGATCGGCTTAGAAAATCTTACAGGGCAAGTTATCCACTTGGCCTGACAATCACAAGAAAATCTGGAGAGGGTCATACCGGCCAACCTGGATAACGAGCATATGAATAAGATCTCGCTACACCCTATGTGAGGTGAGGGTGATGCAAGCACAAGAATATAGTAACAGGAAGCCTTTGATCACATATCCCTAATAATTTCCCCATCTTCCGAATAGTATAATGGATTCGGACATGACACGTCATGACACGGGACTCAAATGCAGGGGGCCAGTCCACTCCCAAGTACATATCTATACAAGTACAGGGAATAAGACATGAAATGTACCAATATACCAAAAAAATCTAGGAACAACATCTCATGACATGATCCAACATATACTTGTCCGTGAACTATCGTGACTAGGAATCGAGTAAGACACTACAAATGAATAGGATATAGCTGATATTAAGACAATAAAAACTATCTGTAAATGTACTCGTCTGTAGTCCGGAGCTGATAAGGTGAACAGACGCTCAGAGTAATCACAGACCTAAAATAAGATACTATAAGTCAAACAAGGTTTTATAATGAAAGGGAAACTAATTTAAGTCATGATATGCAAGTCTGAATCAAACTAGGACTAACTAGGTCAAACTGGGTCATAATAGGTCAAACTAGGTCACTGGGAGTCAATCCAAGTCAAATTATGTCAAACGGGGTCAAAGGTTGACTTATAGTTGACTTTTGGTCAAATGGTCAACCCTGGTCAACTCTGGTCAAATCTAGGTCAACCCTAGGTCAAACTAGTCTAATGTTGACCAACTGTTGACTTTCAGTCAACTGGTCAACCCTGGTTAGGTTTCGGTCAATTTTAGGTTAAGCGTTGACTTGAAGTTGACTTTCAGTCAAAAAGTCAACTCTTGGTCAACGGGGGTCAAGACTAGCCTAAATTACCCTCATCTAGTTATTACCTACCAACACAACCTATTTCTAAGCCCATCTTAGAAGTCAAACTCAATACCTTAACTATACCATATTACTACGTTTACCCTTCACAAGATAAATACCAATACCTTGCACATACCAAGGTAAACCACTCTAACCTTGGAATACTAACCTAGGCTTCCTAGGATAGCTAGACACTAACCTACCTAAATATTACCAGCCATAAAATTCTAGTACCTAGCTCATCTAACCCATCTTATGACACATGTGGTTATCTCAACATACCTTATCCTATAATATTCTAACATGCTTATTTTCTATTACCCCTCATAGACTCTCTCACACACACAACACAAGAGTTTTTGGGACTGAATTTGGTATAGGAATTTATGGAATGAATGAAGTGTGAATAGATGGATGCATGGATGAGTGAGTGTATATATGAATGAATTAGATAAGAGTGAATGTGTATAGGTAAGTGGATATGTGAGTGAATGAATGAATGTTTGGAAGGGTGAATGAATGAATTGATTTGAGTGAATGAATGGGTCAAATAATGGCTGAAATGGGGCTGTCCATGGGGCTGCAATGGCTGCCTAGGGGCTGTCCATGGGGCTGTCCCCCCCCCCCCCCCCCCCCCGCAAGCCTGCTGCTATGCAGCAGCATACTGCTGCTACTGCCACTCGAAATCAGTCCCCTGTGGGGACTGATACTACCTATACTGCTGCTGAAATCAGCAGGTTCCCCCATCCCCTCATTCACTCTCTACTCTATCAAACACTCTCTACGCTCTCTATCTCACTCTCAATCTCTAATCCCCCTCTCACTCTCCAAAAATCCTTCTCTATATCAATCTCTAACTCATAAACCCTCTTTATATCTACACATACATCAATATATATAAGGACACCCACGCACCCATATGAATATTAACACACGACAATATATATATATATAGAGACACACATATATAAATAACAAATGATATATATATATATATATATATATATATATATATATATATATATATATATATATATATATATATATATATATATATATATATATATATATATATATATATATACCATAGGTATATATATATACTATCCTATGGTGTGTATATATATATATATATATATATATATATATATATATATATATATATATATATATATATATATATATATATATATATATATATATATATATGATACATGTAGATACCATAGGATACATTAAGAATAACTCTCTAACAATATAAATCTGAGATTAAATATAAATTAAATCATTCACACAAATATCACAAACACTATATGTCCAAAATTGGGGGTTCCCACTAGGACACAAACACAACACAAAGGACACTCCTATGACCTCCAAATGGACACGAAATGGACACAAATGGAGATACAACCAAGTGGGTCAATCCTATGGGCTCAAAATAATCCTAAATGCATGTAGGGATGAAATAGAGAATAGTTTATACCTCTCGGTTGATCGAATCTAAGAAAACTCCTCCCGATACAACACCGACACGTAGAGACTTTCAAATGGAGATGAACGAGTCCCGAAGCTCCCCAAATCTAGCTAGCTCCTCCTTTTGATGGAAATAGAGAAGAAAAGAAAGGAATTGAGTGGAGGAATGGATTGATTTGATGGTGGAATTGATGGAGACTCTTCTCAAAATTTAGGAAAGAACAAGAGAGAGATAATAGAGTGGAATAAAACAAATGGCTCATCCATATCCCCTTCCAAAGTGGCCGGCCACCTATGGCATAGGTGTCCCCCTATCAAAAGTCCAAAAAGCCCCCACTAGTCCTATTTAATTAATATTAGGAAAAGGGTTTAAGGTTGAGGCTATTTTAGTCATGTATTAAGTCTCTAATCAAACTAAACCTATCCATGAATAATTAGTCTAACCACTAACTAAAAATAATATCATGTGGGCCATGCCTATCTAATGTGTGGGTCCCACTAGAGTCAAAACTAACCCCAATAATATCATAAGTAAATAATTATTTCCAAAATTATTCTAAAATGGGAAATGACCAAAATACCCATGTTCATGAAATCTGGGGGTGGCACAAACGCCATCTTCGGATTTGAATTTTGGATTTCCTGTTCGTTCTTCTGGATTAGCCATCTCGAGGCTGGGGGATGCGCTCCTATGCGCCCCCGAGCCTTTGGACGCATATGACAGCCCCGGTATGGGCGTATATGAAGTTCCCCCACTGCGGGAGCATGCTCTTGCCACCCCCCTCAGCCACCGGTGGGTGCATATAGCGCTTCGTCCGCGGGCGCATGCGGCCCAACCGTTGTGGTCGCCTGCGATGGATCATCTACTGCCCTCCCCCTCCATTCGGGTGTTGTTGCTGGTCCCCCTCAGTTTCCTGCTGGCACATGCATTGGCCTAACAGACGTATATTATTCCTCCAGTGGGGGCGCATATGTTGGCCCTCCTTCGGGGGTCGCGGATGGTGGCCCACCCCTTATCACCCAGCCTCCTGCTGGCCTCCCTTCCCCTGCCGGGATAGGCCTCCCGGGCAGTGCCATGGTCCTCGTCGCCCCTTCTGAGGTTTCAGCCTCCCATAATCCACCCCTCACCCCTCGGGCTCCTCTCTTTCGGCCGATCTCTTTGCTCTCTATCCATGTTGGGAGCGGGACCCCAAGGCAGCCATTTCTTCCCTTCCACTCTCCTCTGCGATGCGGGGCCCCCCTCGCGTTGTCCTTTCCCCACCTTCGTCGTCGGGCTACCCGGTGCCTTCCTACACCGACAAACTTTGACCAGACAGAGCAGCCAAGCAGGTCCTCCTGTTCAACGACGTCCACCTCCCCGAAGTCGATTATTCGTTACCATCTCCTGTGCCCACAGTACATTTTTCCAACCTGGAACTAGAATCCCTGGCCACCTTATTCCCCTTCTCCTTCGTCCTGAAATTCTCCTCGGGCTGCCCCAAAGTCTCCATGGTCCAGGAGGTTATCGCCAGTTGGCAGCTAGCTACAGAATACAGGGTGGCACCTCTAGACCCTAGGCATATCCTTCTCCACCTCTCTTCCGATATTGACCATAGGACTGTGTGGTCCAAAGGCACTAGCAGAGTAGACTCCCACCAGATGAAAATCTTAAAATGATCTACGAACTTTAGTACCAAGGAAGACTCAGCGACGATTACCTCATGGGCGAATCTTCCCAACCTTCACCGCATTTGCTTCGTTCCGGTAGCCCTAAGGTGTATAGCCAATTCCTTTGGGACATATATGGCCACTGCTCTAGAAACTAGCAACCTAACCAAAGCTCACTATGCGAAGATTTGTATGGAACTCGATCCCTCTAACGAGCCCCCCAACCACATCCTCATTGAACTGGGCAACCAGTCCCACAACCAGAAAATTATCTACGATAACCACATCATCTTCTGCTCCTACTGCCACCTGCGTAGGCATCTATCCAAGCATTGTTATCGTCTCCATCCTGAGCTCAAGAGGAAACCAACTAGGCCAGTAACTCACACCAAAGAAGGTCAGATCCATTCGCCCACCCGGTCCCACTGCTTCCGCTACCGAGCTTCCACACCAGATTTCACTCCAGCGAAAGCAAATCAGAACAAGGCACCCCCGCGGACAGAATGGAGATCCCCTCATCGGACAGAGCGGTGGTCCCCTACCACCCACCAACTCTAAACCTTTCCAACCGGTTTCACATCCTCGATGCGGAAACGACAAAACCCCCTCTAGAGACCACTTCTATTGGAGTCTCTTCTGTGATTCCCATACGAACTCAGTGGCCGTCAGCGTCTCTAAGTCGGTCGACACGGAGGAGGCCCTACAAGTTCGTCTTCATACCACAGATGGCCTTCACGAGACTAATCCTTCCCACGAAGTCGATGTCATAGAAGCACTGGCCATTCTAGGACCAGATCAAGCTCAAAGAGGACAACAGGTCCTCGCCATCAGATTCTCCCTCCAATCGAAAGGAGACCAATTTGGCAACCTGGATGACTCCATTCTCATTCCCCCTGAGGAACCCGTGTCGGACTCGGCATGCTCGATCAGACCAACGACATTCTCATCACCCACTCCGACGGTTCCATCTCCAGCTTATCCACCTTGATGGCGGGGAAGGCTACGACCACAATCAGGAAATCAGATCAGAAAAGAGTCGGAGAATCCCCGGCCATTCGAACCAGGTCCGCAGCCAAGCGGGGTAACCAATCCACCTTCCAACTCCATTAATACTGAATATCCTCTCCTGGAATATCCGTGGTCTGGCGAACAAACCTACCAAGAGGAGAATCACCAACCTTAATAAACCCACAAGATTGACGTTTTGATCATCCTTGAACCTATAATCCCCTATAAGAGACTCAAATCTATTCAGATGCAGTTAGGCTTTTCGACGACCATTGCTAGCAGACATAACATTTGGATCCTCTGCTCGAAGGATGTCAAAATCGGAGTTATAAAAGACTTCAAACAGGCCCTATCTTGCTGGATGGAGCACCTGTTATTACCCAAGTGAGCTATCCTGTCCACGGTTCATGGCAGCTGTTACATCATGGAGCGCAAACTCCTTTGGAATAATCTCCTGGACATCCACCTCCACCACAACAATCACCCTTGGCTTTGTATTGGGGACTTTAACGCTGTAACTTGTAGAGAGGAGAAGACTGGCGGTCGCCCTCCCCCTCTTCCAGCCACACAAGATTTCAATAATTTCATTTTTAACTCCCACCTCGCCCCCTTCCGTTCACCGGCAACGCCTTTACCTGGTGCAACATGCAGGAAGGAGATCGTCGCCAATATTCTCGCCTGGACAGGGCCCTAACGAACGCCCAATGGCACGGAATAGGGACCACCTCTAAGCTTTCCCACCTCAATGCCACAGAGTCTGACCATGCCCCTCTGTTAGTTAGAATCACTAGCAACTCGGGCACGAACAAAATAAGTTTTCGCTTCCTGGACTTCTGGAGCGATCACCCCCAGTTCTTGGGAGTCATCACGGAAGCATGGAACAGCGCGAACGACGTCAAGCCCCTCACTAGGGTGGCCAACAAACTCAAAGCCACGAGAAAAGCCCTGGCGGTATGGAGCAAGCAGGCATATGGGGATATTTTTCAGATCATCCGTGAGGCCGAAGATGACGTCAATCGAGCAGAGATCAGGTTCATGAATGATAGATCACCCGCAGCTAGGACTTCTCTAAACCTCACCAAACCTATCCTCAAATTCCGTCTGAAAGTGGAGACATATTTTTGGAAGCAGAAAGCCAGACTTAAATAGGACAACGAGGGAGAGAAAACTCGAGCTAATTTCATGCCTGCGTTAATGGTCACAGACAGAAACTTACTCTTCACCAAATTATGGACAATAACGGGAACATCATCAAAGACCAAAAGGGTATCCAAACGGCAGCGGCGGAGTACTACTCCAAACTGTTCTCCAAGGAGACGGTCATCAGTGACCCTTCCTTACTGGAAGAAATTCCACATCTCATCACCGACGGCGATAACATCCGGCTAGAGCTTCCTTCGTCCGAGCTAGAGGTGAAAGACGCCGTATGGGCTCTTGACGAGCATAGTGCTCCTGGCCCAGACGGGTTTTCAGGGGTATTTTTCGCTCCTGCTGGGACATCATTAAGGCAGATATCCATGGGGCGGCCATCGCATTCTTTCAAGGTACAACATACCCGAGAGCGATCTCGAGCACCATTCTGATCCTCATTCTGAAAAAAGAGAACCCAGAGACATTTTGCGATTTTCGTCCAATCAGTCTTTGCACCTTCACCAACAAGATCATATCCAAGATCGTCGCATCCCGCATGTCAGATCTCCTTCCCAAGATCATCTCCGAGGAGCAGAGTAGCTTTGTCTGCGATAGAAATATCCAAGATAATATCATGTTAGCTCAAGAGTTAATCACCTGTATGAAGTTCCCGACAAGAGGGAGCAACATAGCTATCAAATTAGACATGGAGAAAGCTTACGACATGCTGGATTGGCAATTCATGATCTGGGTCTTAAGAGCTTTCGGATTCTCTGAAACCTGGACCAATATCGCGTGGAGATCGATCAGCAACTTCTGGTTTTCTATGGTGATCAATGGTCAGGCCGGTGGCTTCTTCAAATCGAGCCACGGGGTTAGACAAGGTAATCCCCTGTCGTCCACATCTTTATTATTACGGCGGATGCCTTGAGCAGGAACCTTAATAAGATGACTTGCACTACCCACTTCTACTACTATCATATTGCCAGTGGCTATCCTATTGTCACACACCTAGCCTTTGCTGACGACATCCTCATTTTCTTCTCCGGGGATGTCGAGTCGGTAGAGGTAGTCCACAACACTCTCCAGAAATATGCCAGTTGTTCGGGCCAGAAGGTCAACCCGGATAAGAGTGTCATCTACGCTCACCACAAGATCAAGAGAGAGCACGCGGTCACCCTCTCCATTACCACCTCCTTTCCTATCAAGCACCCCCCGTTCCACTATCTGGGCTGCCCTTTTGTGTTCGAGAAATCTTACGCTGGTATTTTTGAGGACCTGATCAGCCGTATCAGGAAAAAAACTTGAAGGATGGGATAACATGACGCTATCTTCGGGTGGCAAGATGATCCTTATTAAGCATGTTCTCACATCTATACCCATCTACACCCTTGCAGCGTGCTCTCCCCCAAGAAAGTTCTTAATTAAAGCGAGAGTATTTTTAGCAACTTTTTTTGGGGGTACAGTGACGGCAACGACAAGCATCATTGGGCCAGTTGGGACTCTATGGCCCGGTCGACCGGGGAGGGGGGCTGGGATTCACCAAACTTTCCCACATCGTTAAAACATTCTCGATGAAACTGTGGTGGAAGCTTCGCACCACTCAGAACTTATGGACCAGATTCATGAAGACCAGATACTTCAAGCACATCCACCCATCGATGGCCATTTCTAACAGCAGATCCTCTGCAGTGTGGCATCGTACGCTCATCGGGCGCTCCCTTGTCGAATCGGTGATGCGTCTCATTGTGGGCGACGGAGAATCATCGACATTCCTGAAACAATGGGTTGGAGATGCCTTACTTTCCAATCTTTTAGAAGCCTACAGGTTCTGCAAGATCAAGGACATACGGGACCCCATTGGAAAAGCTTAGATCTAGAAAAAGGTGCAGGATTGGGCCGGCCCTAAGGCGGTAGAGCTCATCCGACGTGAAGGATTGGCGATCGGGACCGACGCTAGCGAGTTCCGGTGGCAGGATGACGCGTCGGGTTGCTTCTCGGTCAGATCGGCCAGAAGAGTGATCCGAGGAACGAGGGTGCCTCTCCCTAGCATTGCTCCATTCTGGCATACATGCATCCCCAAGAAGTGGTCCTTCATCATTTGGAGAGCCCTACGCACGATCCTTCCCACTAATGACACCCTCAGCACTATCGGTTTCAGCCTCGCGTCCGTATGCACATGTTGCACAGATCGCAATTCTGTAACACCCAATTTTCCAAATGAGGATAATTTTGAACTTTTGTAATTAATTATTATTTATTGATATTTATATCATATTATGAATTTTGGTGATTTTTAATCAATTTAAAACTGTTTTAAGTCATGACTTGTGACTTTGATGTGGTGTTAGTGAAACCCTAGAGACTGTCTGACCTAGAGCCTAACCATGTAATTGGGATATTTATTTATCATTTATAGCCTATGGGTAATTTGGTCATTTTGACTTATTAGAATTATTGATTAATTATTGGACTGATGGTTGTTAATTTTGACTTTTACTAATTGTGACTTAAGAGACTAACCTAGATGTTGACTCTAGCTATGGTGACTTGATTAGCATGGTGGGACCCTAGTCTAACTTAAGTCAACCCAAGTTAAGTCATTTAGAATCAAGTTTCATGTAGAGAATAAATAATTAGGTTTATAGGCTTTTGACTTAAGGAGTGATTCATTTACCATTGAAACTTGGCCCAAGCCCATTAGTCATAACCCTAACCCTAATTTCCCTCCTTCATGACTAGCCACATAGGGATCCCAACCCTATGTAATATCTCTTCCTTTGGTTCTTGTCTCTTTTGTATTAAATCAACACTTGGAAAAAGAAAGGTATGACCATTCTTCCCCAATCCATAGTTTTTTCCATTCTAATTCTTTTTTGACTCTAGTTTCTTGCATTAGAGTCTAATACTCCTCTATTTTCTGATTATGGGGAGCAATCTCAGCTTTTGAACAATTTGGGGATTTGAGCTAGCAAAGAGGAACACTCTATTTTGGGGCTTTTCTTGCCATTGGACAACTTATAGGTAAACTCCTTAAATTGTGTTATTATTCTAATTTCTTTGCATATTATGATAGATCTAGGTGTCCCCTAGCTATCCCTCAAGTTTGGTAGGAAATCCTGTCCGTTTGGTGTACGTATCGGACACGTGTCTATGTGTATGTGCATGTGTTTGTTAAAATGCCACAGAAATGAATTTTATTAATTTCAAAATCTAATTGAATAGAAATGTAGGTTATTATGTGTACAACAATATTCGTGAAGACTGAGCACAATTTTGGGGGATTTTTGTGTCCAAAATGGACACGCACCTCATGCACGACACACGTGCACAGACCTCGTGCGGCTCCCCTGATGTTCGAGTATCCTAGCGGACACGACACGGCACCACGTCCCCTGAAACTTCATGGACATGTGGGGGAACCCACTGACGTCACTCCCACGAAATTTCATGGGTCTTCGTTCAGTGCACGGAGAAATCAACCGCGCACTAACATTGTACTGCCTCGTGCACACTGTGCACATCTCCTGTTGTTCGGGGTTGACACAGGACACGATACGGCTTCTTAAGACACAATTTTTTATGGACACGTGGGGGCATACACTGACGTGACACACACAAAGTTTGGGCTGACATGGTTGGGTATTCTCGAAGTTATCAAGCTCACACTAATTTTCTACAGGTAGGCGCACGCACATGAACACCCCTCTGATATGGCTTCGTATCGAGGATACGACACACTGTGGACATGACTCAGACACACTGACACCCACCCCTAGACCTAGTCTACCTATTGGTACACTTGTACGACACTTTGCCTTGACACACATATCCCACAAGAGCCTGACACACACATACGATGACCTGTTCTTCGCATGTCCTGGTACCAGGTTGTATTTCTGTTGGACACTTGTTACACACATTCGTGGGCACAATTGGACACTTCTTGACACACTCGAACACTTTGACACATGGTTGACACACCACTTGCTGTACACTGACACTACTTGAGCCTACTGTAAAGATTTAATTGCATATCCCTTGCATCCTAATTCACTGCACACTCTGTGACACCACTTCACTTCTATGGACACATGTTGGCACTCACCTCTGATACATGCTGGACTAGACCATACATTTATGGTCATATTTGACTTGGGTTTTGATGTTAGAGTTGGGATTGGGACTATATGTACTAGAGTTTTGGGGCCTGCACTACTATACAGTGTGGCCGATTTGGCACTTTGGCTTTGGGTTCAAGCCAAAGGGCGAGTGTGGGACAGTAGGATGTGTTCTTGTGAGTATATGCAGGTGTGTTAGAGATAGGATTATGATGTTTGAGTTAGTACATTAGAGAGTGGATGTTAGATAGGATATGTTAGTTTCGGTATCAGCTTGGTATGGGGAATGGGTTCATCTCCTCAGTTTAGTCCCTGTTTCCTGGGTTTCCTTTGGTTCATGGCATGTTCACTTAGTTCAGGCCCTTGAGCATATGATCCATTTTATATGGTGCAGTGTTTTGGTCATACACTACACTCCATTATTTGGCCAACCCTCTGTATGTTATGGCCCATTTCTATCCTACCTAGCATTCCTGTCCTATGATGTATAGACCTGTCCACATATATTTAACTTGGGTATCAGTCCAAGGAGGGAAGGGTTATGAGTGAAGAGTGAGCCATGGTGTGCTACATGACTATTAGATTATTGTACTTGTTGTTGATGTTGTGGTGGTTGTTAGATAGTGGGATAGAGAGAGTATGAAAATGTTAGAGTAGAGAGGAAATGGGAAGGAGGGGGAGTTTATGAGGCCTTCAACAACAACCCAGGTTTGCAGCACCTGCAACAGCAGGGAAGCCTACTGTTTGGCAGTTCCTTGCTGCCTTTTGAACCCCCTGTAGCAGCATGTAGGCTGTTACTTATTGGCAGTAAACCCCCTCCCCCCTTTTTCCATATGTTCTAGTGTTTTGTTAGTATAGATGTGAATGTGTGGGTTTGGTTAGGGTATGTTAGAGTTTTGATAGAGAGTTAGTGAGTGTTAGAATTCATATTAGTTAGCTATCTATATAATTTGGATTGTATGTTAGAAGTTAGTTTCAAGTTAGATATATGGTATAGATTAGATCCCATGTTAGTTAGTAAATAGATAATAGTTAGCATGTTAGCAAATATGTTATTTTGATATAAGTTTGTATGTTAGTGATTTTAGATAGATTAGATAGATAGATAGAGAGTTGGTTTTGGATAGATAGAGTGAGTTGGTCTTCTAAGTTAGAGAATAGATCGTGTGGTATCCTTTAGGACACCAACTTGGTATTATCTCATTACCATTACCTTAAGGTAATGTGAAATTATCTTTTTGGACATTCTAGTATCAAGGTACCATGATACGGTATCGAGACACTAGAGGAAGGTTGGAATACCATATTATAGGGTAGGGGAATACTTAGAATGAAGGTGGAGAAGTCTAGAGTTGGAGTTAGAGGCTAAGGGTTTACCTTGGAAATGGTAAACGGGGTAAATTAAGATAATGTCTATTTCTCAACATATTAGTTAAATACTTTTAAGATATAGTTATAGTTAGGATTTTATGGTTGGTAATGGTTAGGAATAGTGGACTTAGACTAGTTTTGACCTCGATTGACCACAGTTGACTGTTGACCAAAAGTTAACTATAAGTCAACCCTTGACTTAGATTGACCTGGTTTGACTTGCTTTGACTTACTTGGACCTAGTTTGACCTAGAAATCATGTAGAATGTATTGTATCTTTCATTTTTTTCTTGTATTTTACATATCATAACCTGTACTGCTCTATTTAGGATATTGTGACTCCGGTGCAGACATCTGATATTACACTACTCTTTTCAGAGTATCAGTCGAGTACATTCTTTGATAGTTCTCTCATTTATTTGTCAATTACTGTACTTCAGTTCTAGTTAGTTTTATGTGATTCTCTGTTACAAAATATATGGATATTTTTGGATTCATGTATGAGACACACATACCATATTGTCTGGCCTATATTCCTGGAATCATTCTGGAATCATTGTTAGTATCATCATATTTGGCTGTACTCATCTCGATTCTCGTTTCGAATTCTGGATTCATTTGTATTACGGGGCAGAAAAATATTGAGTAAGACATGTAGACATACCCCAAATCTGGAATCTTCCAACTGGAATCTACTGGAAGCATAGCCATCTCTCGCCTGATTAGTGAGTGATGTGCTTGATACCTACAGCCGTTTACATGTCGATCTCGGTATTTTAAAACACAGTATTAAAATATAGCTGGTCTCACCTGGATTCTTGATCATTGACTATAATCGTCTTGTACTGGATTCATCTTGTATTAGATTCGTCCCATACTGGATTTTACATAGGATTTACACTCATTTTACATTTACTATCTGGAATTATCATGTTACTCTAGTTCAGTTAGAATTTTATTTTACAGTCTTCATTGCCGTGATTCTTTTCTTGTTTTAGTTACCTTATTTTCCTTGTATCTTATCTGTTTCTCTATACCATCACCTGAATATAAACTACCATGTTCATCAATAAAACAGTCTATAACTGCTTTATAGTTCTCTGTCATTTACTTGGGTTTTCTAGATGAGTAATACTCGTTCCTGTCCTGACTTGACCTGTTAAATTTTTTACAGATGATTGTCCTGAGGACACTTGCCCTACTTACTATGGACCAGGAGATGGTTTAGCTACCTTTGGCCTCGACACTCAGAGTGATCGGGAGACTAGCTAGTTGACTTGGTTTAGTTTCTTGTTTGAGAACGTGAATTGTAATAAGTTGTGATATTGTTCTGTTTTGAGATTGTTTGAGATTATATTATTTAGTAGTTGATTTTATTGTTAGTAATAAACTTCTGTGTTATCATATCGTGCTTAGACTGTGATTGAGGTTCATTATATCTATACTTATCCTCCGTTCGGAGTTAAAATTTTGACAAGTACATTATATAATTGCGTGAGTTGTTATTTAGATAGTGACCTAGAACAGCGTTCTACCGTCGACACTGCGGTGTAGGCTGGGCGTTGTTACGTACTCGTACCCTCACAGTGGGTGCGGGTCGTGACAAATTCAGAGAAGGTGGACCACATATTCTGTCAGGGAGATCTTCCGGTCAAGGTTTGGAGTATTCTCTCCCAACGCTGTAGGATGGGTCTAGGGGACGGGTGCTACGAAGACCTCGTTGCGGCATGGGGTTCTAAGTTCCATGGCCACCAGATCGTAGCTGCAGCTGCGACGTGGGTTATTTGGAAAAACTGCAACAAGGCGAGATATGAAGGCCATCAGTACTCCGCAGATCAACTTATTAGGGAGCCATCAGGCAGTGCAGCAAGAGGCGAACCCACTGCAATCACGGCCAGATGGCTTTCTGGAACTCTCTCCTATCCCGGGTCTAGCCGTTTAGGGTTTCCTTCCTCCCCTACTTTTGTTAGTATACGTGTATAGGCTTCGACATTTTGCGCCTTCTGGTATACTTGTATAGCTTCGACTTTTCTTCTTTATGGAATAAAATGGGGAGTGTTTTGTTTATATATATATATATATATTTTATATATATATATATATATATATATATATATATATATATATATATATATATATATATATATGGGATATCCTAGTGCCTTGATAAGGAAATTGGGTATGTAAGAAAATAAGTATTGATACCCATTAACCTAGTTAACTAGTATAGCCTAGAATTTTAGAGGAGGGTTCCATAAACCCTAGATTTAGACCAAATGAACCAAGTTTGACATAGAGTATATATATATATATATATATATATATATATATATATATATATATATATATATATATATATATATATATATGACAAAAAAAGACATCCAATTGCAACAAATTCAATTGGAGTATTTTATTATTTTCACTGCACTCCAGTCAGATATATAACTTCCTGTTGTGAGAAAATGAACATCTCGGCAAAATACAGCAGCCAGACAGAAACTTTATGAACTCGCTTGCCACTGGGCTTTGATTATAATCTTGCAACAAGCAGGAGCTCATGATATATCAAATATACAAGTAATTGTAGTTCCCTTTGCTCCTTTCTAGATCCAAATGAGTCAAAAACTTATGTCATCGCTCGCTCGCTGACGATTTTCCTATCTTTTATGCTACTTCGTGATTCTTCTGGAAAAGCTCTCTTGCCCTGTCAATCAGGAGCTAGAACAGTACTAACTTCTATTAAAATAGAATAAAGTTACGGTTAAAGATCCATAAAGATTCTCAAGCCATCGTGAGCAAGCTGCACTGGGATCCCTTCTGCCAGTGCTTCATTGTCCTTGTGGTGATCAAACTCGTGCGTCATCCCAATGAGAAGAGCTCTCTTAGGACATATCCTCTTCACAGCATCAAGAGTCTGGGGAAAGCAAAAGTGAGTGTTATGAGAGCCCTCCTTGTATAGGGTATCTAAGATGAGAAGATCCAGCTGTCCTGCTCCAGATTTTGAAATAACAAACTCAGTGCTAGCAGGGAAACGTGATACATCAGATATGTATGCAACTCTTGATTTTTGTCCAAATAGAAAACCCAAAGAAACATAGTCCTCTCCATGCATTACTGGTAAAGGCAGAAACTCCAGGCCTGATGATAAAAATGGTTTCTCACAGACTCACAGTCACACTCAATTATATTCCAGTCAAGCTGAGCAACACGCCTCACTTCTTGACCTTCTTTTAACTTTTTCTGAACCAAGTATGGGAACTTGTCCATAATACTGTCAATTGAATGCTGAGAAACATAGATAGGTGTGGGATCAATATCATTTGTAGGACTAAATGGTTGTACTACCCGTCGTCGCAGCTGCTGATAACCCACGTCGCAGCTGCAGTTACGATCTGGTGGCCATACAATATCATTTGTAGGACTAAATGGTTGATACCCATTAACCTAGTTAACTAGTATAGCCTAAAATTTTTGAGGAGGGTTCCATAAACCCTAGATTTAGACCAAATGAACCAAGTTTGACATAGAGTTGACCAGTTGACCAAGTTTGACCTAGTTTGACTTCTTTAACCTAGAGTAGGCCTAACAGCTTATAAATAATGCATTTAAATTTCTTGTTTACTCTATAACACTTTGTAATCCTGCAAATTCATAGTAGGTCTTTGGGACGCCTGTTTAGATACCAACACACTATCGTTGCTCAGGATATCAGACGAGTACATTATCTGATTGTTTTCATCATGATAGTATCTATATTGTCTGTTCTAGTCTAATTTACTGGATGATGACACATTGTTAACACGGATTGGTACTATATGGATCTTGTTATGAGATACTATCCCCTTATCGGGTACATCGAGTATTTTATGTTCATGTACTTTATCATGTGCATCGTGTACTCATTGTATTTGTATTATTCATATGCTCTCTTGTACTATCATGTGCTTCATGTGAAAATAATAAATCATGTACGTAACGTGTCATGATCGGATCCTTGTGTATTGATTGGGGCGGCGAAGTAGAAGTAGTTGTGTGATTAAATCCCCTAGTGTACTCATGTGCATGTCGATTATATCCTCACGTATAATCGAGTTACCGTAGATTACTCATGTGCAACCTAAGTCAATGACATAATGGTTTTATGCTCTAAATCACTTATATTTATTATAGTTTAAATGTTCTCTATCCTATTCGTGTACTCAGTTTCCTTATCTGTTCTTCATATTATTTTCCTTTATTTTCTTCCAGCATGTCATATATTTTATTCTATTGCTAGTTCTATATTTCCTACCATGCAATGGAACTGCTTTCAAAGTCATGTATTTCACTCGAATCCTTACTGGATATGTTGATAAAATTTACAAAGAACTTAAAGATTTCTGTACTACTTATTATGGTGCAGATTTATATGACACTTGCGACCTGGATCCCCAAGAGGATCCAACTAGCCTAGAGGAGACACCAGTAGTGCCTAGATTAGACTACTAAGACATTTATCTGGATTTGTCTCCAGTTATCTTCTGATATGTTATTATTTCATATACTCAGTGTGATGTGTTGATAACACCTAGACTTATTTCTATTTGACTTGAATTGCTCATTGACATCTATCTATTTCCATATCGTTCTGTTATTCCTCCTTAGCTATTTGTGTTTGAGTTGTATCTTTCTGAGATTGTCCTTTGAATGGAGAGTACATATATTTGACAGGTACATTATACTAGTGTTATAGTAACTGTTGAGACCTAGGACAACGTTCTACCGTCGATACTGCAGTGTAGGCTGGACGTACCCACGGTCTCGTGCCCTTATACTGGGTACGGGTCGTGACATATTTTTAGTGGTGGCCCATGCAGATCAGGTTCTAAATTTTGTCTTAATTCTGTAGTTCTACTCGGACTAGCGTATTACTATAACCTACAGTAGGATATAGGATATAAGTTATAAGGTACTCAATCACAACTAGGAAAAACTCCAATCTAATATCTGCCATCTTTAAATTCTTCTGATAACTGCCTTCTTTAAGATAATATTGTCCTTCTTTGATAATATCGTTTTCTGCTCAGTATTGACTTTCCTGTTTGATCTATCTTCAGGATAGCGAAGACTAGGTCACCTCGCTCTGGTCCAGCGGATACCACCGAAAGGTCTGTCACCTCTCGTCCGGTTCAGCAGGCCGCTAGGCTGTACCACCTCTTACTTCTACTTACGTAGGAGTATCTACTTCTTTTGGGGGTCCTCCTCCACCTGTTTTGAGGATTGTGTCGATTATCCTAGATGTTCTTCAGCCACCACCACATCCAACATCGATGGATTCAGTGCAATTGTTCGTACTTTTTCGGGAGATAATGGATGCACAGCACCGTCAGTCCGTCGATATGAGGCAGGGCATTGAGAGTGCCTACCAGGTGGCTATGGTAGCAGTTGAGAGGGTGGCTGCCCAGCCACAAAGAGGACATGAAGGACATGTTCAGCATCCGAGGTAGGGAATATCATCGACTTCCAGAATATGCGGCCCAAGGACTTCCGCGACACAGAGGGTATCATGTATGCAGATGAGTGGATTGAGTATATTGAGGGGATCTTCCGTCTGGCACAGATTTCAGACAGTTTGTAGATTAAAGCGGCGGGCAGTCAGATGTTCGATCTTACCTTTACATGGTACCACACCGATCTGAGGGTCGGGGTCGAGGGGCAACTTGGGTGGCTTTCAAGAAGCTTTTCAAAGAAAAGTTTTCTCGGACGTGGCTTTTATTGCCTTAGAGAGCCAGTTTGAGGGCCTGGTCCAGGGGAACCTGACAGTGGAGGAGTATGCTGAAAAGTTCTGTCGTCTGGGCAGATGCGTGGAGGAGCTGAGTGAAGCAGCAAATGTGAGAAAGTTTTACAAGGACTTGATCAAGGAGGTCAAGCCATTGACCAAGAGTGACCACGATGCTACCTTTGAGCAGATTTTGGCGGGTGCTCTAGCAATAGAGGATGACTTGGAGCTGAAGACCAAAAGGGGTCAAAAACGTTTTAGAGCAGGTAGCAGTGTAGGCTCGGCTAAGAGTTCCCATATCCAGTATCAACAGCAGAGGCGATTTCAGCACCAGGGTCGTGCGCCTTTCCAGCAGGCACACCAGTTGTAGAGGCAGGCCCATCAGTAGGCACCGAAACAGCAGCAGGCCATTACTTGTCCCTTCTACAAGAAGCTAGGGCATGGGTGGAATGACTGCATGAAGAGGTTGGGCAAGTGCCTACTGTACGGATCAGCAGAGCATAAGCTGAAGGACTGTCCCTTAGCTTTAGCTCGTTTGGCTCAATAGAAAGGACCGCCCCATCAGAATCAGCAGCAGCGGTTTGCACAGCTTCAGCAGCAGGCCAGCGGAGGCCAAAAAGAAAAAGCTTTCACCATGGCAGCTGAGGAGACCGAGCCAATCGATGATCTGATAGCAGGTTCCATCCTTCTCGATTCCATTCCAGTATTTGCTTTATTTGATTCTAGGGCTTTCCACAGTTTTATGTTGGTACCTTTTGCTATTAGACACAATCTTACATCTGAACCTTTGCCTAGGACTTGCAAGATCATGACTGAGGATGGTATCATCCTAGTCAGTAATGTTTGCAAGGATCGAAGAGTTATTTTGAGAGGTTGAGAGCTGGATGTGTGTTTGCTCGTAACACCACTACCGAATTACGTTATTATACTTCAGATGGATTGGTTGAGTAGACACCATGCTATTATAGATTGTCGTGGAGATAGAGCGCTTTTCAGATATCTAAGAATGTCAGAGTTCGAGTTCGCCAGAGGAGAAGCGGAGTAGAGCAGCAGAGTTTTCAGTGGAGCTTTAGTAGAAGAGCAGAGTTTGCCACATCCATTAATAGCTGAGTTCATGGATGTTTTTTCGGAGGAGTTGCGAGGGTTGCCTCCAGACAGAGATGTTAAGTTCTCTGTAGATTTGGTTCCAGGCACAGAGCCGATATCTTAGCACGTCTATAGAGTTAACAATAGCGAGCTGGTAGAAATGAAGAAACAGGTGGACAAGTTACATGACAAGGACTTTATCAGATATAGTTCTTCAGCGTGGGGTACTTTGATACTTTTTGTATCGAAGAAGGATGGGTCGGTACGCATGTGTATCGACTACAGGGCTCTCAACAGCCTCACCATCAAGAACAAATAACTGTTGTCAAGGATCAATGATCTGTTTAATAATTTGAGCGAAGCGAAGGTATTTTTTAGGATTGATCTGAGTTCAGGCTATCACCAGATGAAGGTAAAGAAGGAGGATATTCCGAAGACAGTATTTTGTACTCGGTGTGGCCAGTTTGAGTTCATGGTGATACCGTTTGGGTTGACTAATGCCCCGATAGTATTCATAAACCTGATGAACAAGGTGTTCCACCAGTATCTGGACAAGTTTGTGGCGGTATTCATTGATGATATCTTGGTGTATTCGAAGAACCCACAGGAGCATGAAGAGCATTTGAGAGTAGTTCTGGAGACTCTCAGGAAGGAGAAGCTTTTAGGCAAGCTTTCGAAGTGTGAGTTCTTCCTTGATCGGGTTGAGTTCCTGGGTGATGTTATGACCGAAGATAGGATCTCAGTCGACTCGAAGAAGATCACGATAATTGAGGCATGGACTGCTCCGAGTTTAGTTGTAAATATCAGGAGCTTCCTGGGATTGGCAGGCTACTATAGGAGGTTTGTTCAGGACTTTTTCCGGATTGCAGACCCATTGACTAGGCTGACCCAAAAAGACATAGAGTTTGTCTGGTCATAGGAGTGTTAAGTCACCCTTGATGAGTTGAAAAAAAGGTTAACGACAGCTCTAGTGTTGACGTTGCCATCAGGGATAGGTGGTTTCACTATCTATAGTGATGCCTCAAGGAAGAGTCTGGGATGTGTCATGCAGTAGAATGGGAAGGTCATTGCCTATGCTTCCAGGCAATTGTGTCTGCATGAGACAAACTACCCTACCCATAATTTAGAGTTGGCAGCGGTTATTTTCGCTCTTAACTTGTAGAAACACTATCTATACGAAGAGCGTGTGGAGATCTTCACGGACCACAAAAGCTTGAAGTATGTGTTTACCCAAAAAGAGCTAAATATGATGGTAAAGAAGATGGTTAGAGTTGATGAAGGACTTCAATATCTCGTTGCAGTACCATCCAGGGAAGGCCAACATGGTTGCCGATGACTTGAGCAGGTATCCAGTAGCTATATGCTTGACGGCAGACCGTCATTTGCTAGCAGATCTTGAGAGCTTGGGATCGAGGTGATAGTACCTAGTATAGAGAAGTAGATGTAGGGACTACAGATTCATTCAGACTTGATGGACAGAATCAAGTCGACTCAGTTCGATGATGTAGCTCTGCGGAGTATCAGAGAGCAGGTTCGAGCAGGACTTCTGGACGAGTTTGTTATTGTTGAGGATGAAGCGTTAAGGCATGGTTCCAGACTGTATGTGCCCAGTAGAGAGCTTCGAAAGCAGGTTATATAGGAGGCACATCGCTCTCAGTATTCTATGCATCCAGGTGCCAACAAGATGTATAGAGATCTGAGAGAGCATGTTTGGTGGTATGGTATGAAGCGGGAGGTAGCACGCTTCATAGCCAGATGCTTGATATGCCAGCAGGTAGAGACAGAGAGGCAGAGGCCTAGAGGATTGTTGCAGCCATTGCCCATTCCGGAATAAAAATGGAAGCACATCACTATGAATTTTGTATCAGGATTATCGCGTACACCAGGAGGGAAAGACGCGATTTGGGTCATCGTAGACAGGTTGACCAAATCAGCCAACTTCTTACCATTCAAGGTGGGTTTGTCTACAGAGAGGCTAGCAGATATGTACGTGAGGCAGATAGTTAGACTGCATGGAGTTTTCGTGAGCATAGTCTCGGATCGGGATAGTCGCTTCACTTCCTACTTCTGGCATAGTCTGCTAGCTAGCTTGGGCACTCGGCTCAAGTTCAGTACCGCTTACCACCCTCAGACAGACAGTCAGTCGAAGAGGACTATTCAGAATCTTGAGGATATGCTACGCAATTGTGTTTTGTATTTTGGAGGCTCCTGGAAGGATTATTTGCACTTGGTTGAGTTTGCCTACAACAGCTTTTAGGCCAGCATTGAGATGTTACCATTCGAGGCATTATATGGGTGGAGATGTCGTACTCCCTTGTCTTGGGATGACGTTGGAGAGAGAGCTTTATTGGGACCTGAGATGGTTGTGGATACAACTGAGAAGGTAAAGCTCATCAGAGATCGACTTCAGGTGGCGCAAGATAGACAGCGGCATTGGGCCAATAGCCACCGGAGACCTTTAGAGTTTGGGGTATAGCTTAGATTTTAGGTTTAGGTTAGTTTGATTTTGTGATCTTGTTTGTTTATGATTGATTGTTATAAATTAAGTATGAGACCTTGTTTGTGCTAGGTTAGAGATCTGGTATTCCCGAGGATATCTCTGACATGGGGCATTATTTGTTTTGGTGGAGGTGGAAATCTTAGCCCGCGTTTCATTAGAACTTTCATTATCCACGAGAAAGTCGGTGTCGTGGCTTACATGCTAGACTTGCCACCTGTACTAGAGAGAGTTCACAATGTGTTCCATGTGTCGCAGTTGAGACGGTACGTGGCGAATCCCAGTCACGTATTAGATCACTGCGAGATCGAGGTGGGCCCTACTCTCAGCTATCCGGAATAGCCAGTGGAGATTCTGGATCGTCGCGAGAAGGTGTTATGGAACCAAACCATTCCCTTGGTTCACGTCGTGTGGAGACATCACTCTCCGGGTGAGTCAACCTGGGAGAGGAAGGATGAGATGTGCGAGTGATACTTATATATTTTTGAGCCTTGAGGTATGATTCTTCTATTCTTTTCTTTCTTGTCTTAGGTTTGTCTTTTAATTTCGAGGACGAAGTTATTTTAAGAAGGGTATATTTGTTACTATCACATTCTAGAATAGGGGTATTTTAGACTTTTGTGATTTATGATTATTTTTTATATCATTTAATTAATTGATTGTGTTAGTATCATAATTTAGTAACTTAGAGCCACCTTAATTAGATGTTCGACATAACCAAGGTAGACTTTAATTAGTGATGTTAGGCAACCAATAAACAAATTTCTTTGAGTTAGTAAACTCTCTAATTAACTAGAAAGCCACTCATAATATTAGGCTAGAAACACTAAATTAAAAGAAGACATTTCTCTAAAACTTGTCATGACAAGTTAGAAGGGCTTCCTAGACTTTCCCCCTAACCAAAACCTAACCCAAACCCTAATAACATGGCCAACCAACCTATAGCCCTTGCCTATAAGTAGAACCACTTCTTCTTCCTCCTTTTATTCTAAACCTAGCCTAATTTAGAAGTTCTTCCCCAAATTATTCCTATACTCAAATTGCATCCAAATTCTCCCAAATTAGTCTCATTCTCTTCCCCTTAGTGAGGAGAAGGCTCTAATGGCTAGCTTGGAGAGATTTGGACACTTGGAACTTGAAGGGATTCTAGATCTTGGCATTTGCATTGGGAATATATCTCCCAATTGGTATAAGCATTCTAACCCTTTAATTTCCATCAAATTAGTGTAAAGGCATTCGTTAGGGACCCCTATGCATTATGGTTGCCATTGTTGGCCCATTAAGACATAGTCAAACCGATTTCGATATTTGACTTAAAACTTCGAATGCGATATAAAAAGAAACCAAAAATTACAGTTTACATCTCCTCTGTTTTTTTACATTTTTCTGTATTTTTTCTTTTATCGAGTCTAGATTAAATTGTAAGTCGGGATCACTGGCATTTAGAAAGATCAATCCTAAAACTTGTCCTTGAACCATTTCTCCTGACCCAAACTTGATTCATTTCCTGAACCAAACCAAACCTATATCCAAAATCAAAAACCAAATCAGGTTGACCAGAAATCCTGGTAACCGACTTTGGCTTGAGTTTTGCCCAAACTCGGACCGAACTCGGTCACCTGGATTTCATCCTAGTCAGCAGCTTTACCTATTCTTTTGGATCACCAACGTTCAAAATTATGAATGTTAGGCTACCGAGTTCTGTTCGAACTTTGTCTTAGAAAAACCTATAAAAAGAAAAGAAATTCCTATTTCTATTCACTCATTCATTCTTCATATTCTCTATCTATTCCTAAGCTTTTTATTCAAATTACAAAGCTTTAATCTTCAAATCTCTAAGACAACCCGATTCTTTTACTGCCGATGGTTTCCGATTAGGAGTATTCGAGTTGTACAAAGGTTGGCGTAAAAAAGCTTTTCTCAGAAAGGTGTTGTTGAAGTTTGATCGTGGGCTTCGGATAAAAACATGACGGTATGAATGTTGGCATGTTGTTCGGAGTAAAGCACGCGATGTAATCTCTATTCAAAATAGTGGATTATAGCGAGCAAGAGTTCTCGCGAACTGGACTAGTCCTCTCTGAGAAAAACCAGTATAAACCTGTTGTGTCTGCGTATTGCTTTCTTGCCTTTACTATTTATTGCTTTACTCGTATTTTAAATTTGATTGATTATCCGCTTCACCTACTTAGAATTTTTTTATTAGTAATTATTTTTCTGCTGCACTCTATTCACCCTCATTTAGAGGTGCCATCGATCCTACAATTGGTATCAGAGCGCAGCTTATCTCTAGTCGGATTAAAACTTCTTGAGATTTGGCATCCCTATATCCATGTAATGGTGAAGGTCAATCAACAAATATGCCACCCCTATTTGATGGCACAAATTACACGTATTGAAAGACACGTATGAGCTTTTTTTTCTAAGTCTCATGATTTCAATTTATGGCCGATTGTCATGAACAGATATAAGAAACCACTACCTATTACGGTAGAGGGTGTTTTAGTAAAAAACCATTCGACAGATATACCGACCATAAAAAGAAACAGGCTAGACTTGATGCAAAAGCCATAAATGCTTTATTCTGTGCTGTAGATAGAACTAAGTTTAATAGAGTTTCTACATGTGTCATGTCTCACAAGATTTGGAAACTTCTTGAGGTTACTTACGAAGGTACTTCACAAGTAAAGGAGTCCAAAATCTCAAGACTAACACAAGAGTATGAGGCCTTCAAAATGAAGCCTAATGAGACTATCACAAATATGTTTACTCGATTCCTAGATATTGTTAATATCATATCTTCCCTTGGAAAAGAATACATCAAGCACGAGAAGATTCAAAAGGTGCTTCGCGGGCTAACAAAGAACTGGAATCCTAAAGCGACGGCCATTATTGAAGTAAATAATCTCACGATCATGACTCTTGAAACCCTTATAGGAAAGCTTATGATGCATGAGCTAGACCTTAAAGATTTCGAAGAGTCAGCTCTAAAAGAGAAGGCGATAGCATTAAAGCTAACCATAAGACAACCTCTGACAATGAAAGTAAGACAGACTGCTCAGACAACGAACAAATGGCTCTTATGACAAGAAACTTAGGAAGATTCCTCAGATATGAGAAGTCGAATAAGAGAAAGATTCCAGAGAAGATGAAGAACCTATCTGCTTCAGCTGTAAAAGAACATGATACATCAAGAAGGACTGCCCTGTTATAAGGAAGGAAAGCAATTATAATTAGACAAGCAAGATAAGGTCTTCTACCGGTAACTATGCCAACACTAGCATCTGATGTGAAAGTGAAGCTAGTGATTGTGAAGAAGAAGAGAAGCATCGTAACACAGGGAACCTATCTTTCATGGCTACTGTTGCTAAGGTAATATCAAACCCTCTCTATGAAGAATTTACATTTGATGAATTGTCTGATGCTTTTACTGATCTATTAGAAGATCAGAGAAAAATGATATGTACAAAAATGCTAAGAAAGAGCTGAAATTTATACCATTTGAGTTTTCAAAGCAATCTAGAATGCTAGAAGATATTAGAGATTCTTCTAGTAACACCAATGAGATTGCTTCTTTGAAATTAAGCTTACATGAAGCTCTTTAAAAGCTTGAGATAGCCAATCAAGAAAATGTAAAACATAACGATCTCTATGAACTAGAGAAAATGAAGTATAATATTGCTGCTCAGAGAGTAGATGCACTCACGACCAAGTACAATAAAGCCTGTAATATCTCTAAAAGTTAGAGATCAAACTGGGTAAATAGGTTGTTAAACCAATAGCTCAGGTGAACACAAGTCACAAGGCTAAACACAAGCACAACACAGTCAATACTGCTAGAACTGTTAAAAGCCATACATATATGTATACCTTTCCACACAAGAAGAAAACACACACACATCTTCAAAAACTCACATACATGATCTTCAAACTACACCTAGCACTAATACTACTGCTATATGTCAATATTGTAGTATAAAAGGACATGTATCACATCAGTATAAAATTAGAAAGCTAGTAGATCTAAATGTGTATGTATGGGTTCCAAAAACTAACACATCAGGACCCTCAAGGAAGTGGGTACCAAAGGTTACATCTTTAACTTGTGTTGTAGGTGGACCTTCCTCCTCCCACTAGAAGTAAGTGGATACTCGATAGTGGTTGCTCCAGGCACATGATAGGTGATAACAAATTGTTTACAACTTTATCGATGAAGAAAGAAGGCTTTCTCTTTTAGAAATAATTTTAAAGGACATATCATTAGAATTGGCGACATCGGTACTTCTCCCTCACCTATTATTAAAGATATATGCTTAGTAACATAATTAAAACATAACCTACTAAATATTGGTCAATTGACTGGTCATGCTTATGGAATTAATTTTGTTAAGAATAAATGTTATGTTTATGTAAATCTTCTGTAATAATTTCCTTTGAGGGAATAAGAAAAGGCAACATATATGTACTTTATTTGTTAGAGAAGACTAACATTACAGGGAAGTATTTGTTCACAACTCAAGACAAAAGCTGGATTTGGGCATATGCATCTTGGATATGCGAACATGGATACTATTGCAAGACTGTCCACCAACAAACTGGTAAAAGGCTTACTTGAAATAACTTTCAAGAAAGACATGGTCTGTACCGAATGTGAAAAGAATAAGGCATCTATATCATCTTTTCAATCAATAAATATTGTAAGTACCTCTAGACCCTTGTAATTACTTCATATGGACTTATTAGGACCATGTAGAGTCGCCAGCCTTGGCGGTAAGCTATATGCTTACGTGATTGTCGATGACAATTCACGGTATACTTGGGTTTATTTTCTTACAAATAAGAATGAGGCCTTTTTCAAATTTGTTCTTTTTGTAAAATGGTACAAAATGAGAAAAGATTCATGATTACTCGGATACGAAGTGATCATTGAGGAGAATTTAATAACCACGAGTTTAAATCATTTTGTGATTCAAATGAGTTATCTCATGAATTCTCTTGCCCTAGAACTCCTCAACAGAATAGAATTATGGAGAGGAAGAATAGAACTCTGTGCGATATAGTCAGAGTTATGCTTAACCTATATAATCTTCCAAAGTATTTTTGGGCAGAAGCTGTCTATACAGTATGTCATGTTTTAAATAGAGTTCTAATTAGACCCATCTCTAAAAATACTCCTTATGAATTATGGTTTAATAGAACTCCTAACATCAGCTATTTTAAGGTCTTTGGTTGCAGATGTTTTATTTTAAATACAAAAGACAACTTGGGAAAGTTCGATGAAAAAGCTGATGAGGGCATATTTTTGGGATATGCTGCAAAGAGTAAGGGTCACAGAATATTCAACAAGAGGTCACTAGTTGTTGAAGAGTCAATAAATATAAAATTTGATGAGCTGAACAGTCAATGCAATGACGAAAGTGACAATAAAGAATAAAAAACTTTCTCCAACAGAACATCAGAAGATACACCATCAACATCCTATCTGGAAAGTCTGTCGAAACAAATGTGATTTATGCCAGACTATCCAGAAGAACTGGTAATAGGTGACGTATCAACACACTTCTAAAATATGCTCAATTGGCGACGTAAATTTAGCAACGTTCGAATAACGTCGCTAAATTATGCACATTAACAACGTTTAATTAAAACGTCGCTAATAGTCGCTACTAGCGACGAAAATAGCGATGCGACAACGACGTATATTAGTTACATGAGCTAGTCGTCGCAAAACGTCGCTATGACATCGCTAATAGCGACTAATTTAGCGACGTTTGGATGAACGTCGCTAAATTCTAATTAAATTCCCCTCCTACGATTCATTTCCCCTATTTTACTCACTTACTCTCTCTCTCCTCCCTTCCTCCGACGCTCTCACTCTCTCCGGCGCTCTCACTCTCTCCGGCGACTCTCTTACCTCTTCGGTACGTGACTCTCCCCCTCCCTCTCTTTCTCTATTTTGGTTGTTCGTGTTTGGAGGGTACGGGTGGCTCGGGGGGAGGGGCAGGAGGGATGCGGGTGGTTAAGGGGGTGGCTGGGGGGTTGGGGCAGGGGGGTGAGGGCGGCTGGGGGAGGGAAGCTAAGGTTAGGGTTCGGGTTTGGGGTAGGTATGTGTGGGATAGGAAGAAGGGGGTGGAGGCGGCTGGAGGAGGGGAGCAGGGGGATGGAGACGGCTGGGGAAGGGGAGCAGTGGGGATGGGGGCGGCTGGGGATGGGGAGCAGTGGGGGTGGGGGCGGCTGGGGGAGGGAAGCAGTGGGGCAGAGGGGTGTGGGTGGCTGAGAGAGGGGAGCTAGGGTTAGGGTTCGAGTTAGGGGTGGGTATATGTGGGGGGTGAGGGCGGCTGGGGGAGGGGAGCAGGGGATGGGGGCGGCTGGAGGAGGGGAGTAATGGGGGTAGGGGCGGCTGGGGAAGGGGAGCAGGGGGTGGGGACGGCTGGGGGAGGGGAGCAGGGGGTGGGGGCGGCTGGGGGAGGGGAGCAGTGGGGATGGGACAGCTGGGGGAGGGGAGCAGTGGGGGTGGAGGCGGCTGAGGGAGGGGAGTAGGGGGGAGGGGAGGGTTAGGGTTCGAGCTAGGGTGGGGGTGAGGAGAGGGGGCTGTTGGGAGGGGAGGGGAGGATTAGGGTTAGGGGTGGTTGGTAGGGGAGGGGGCTGTGGAGGGGAGGGGCTGGTGGGGGAGGGGTTAGGGATAGGGTTTGGGTTAGGGTTAGGGGTGGTGTAGGGGGAGGGGGTTTGGTCAGGGGCACCGTTAGTGCCGAAAAATCTGATTATTTAGTAATAATTATTTGTTTTGCGACACTGAAAAATGTGATATTACAATTCAAAAGCACCGTTAGTGCCGATATTTGTAAAAAGTAGTTTTGTTGGTTGGTTAATTGGTAACATGGTGATCAGGATATATAGTCCCTGCAGCCATTTGACTAGCGAGGCAGAAACTATATAGCCGTAGATAAAGTTGACTGTCCTCCGACCCTCGTCCCTCGGCAATGATGATACGACAACCTATCACTATATCTTTTAGTAGTAGATGATGTCTTAGTATTACATTATGTGGGTTTATCTTGATTCTGTTATGTCCTTCAGATACTAGATTCGATAAGAACATATACTACACCATATGTACAGAACATAGATGATTCACACTAATATTTGCTAGAATGAATTTTGGGTTGTGTTCTGAGCCATCCGTTCTCACACTTGGCAAAAAATCAAATTTTTGTATTTTATCTGCTTTCGAAAATGTACTCAAACGAGATGGCACCCGTTCTCATAGATGGCACCTAAGACCCGAGGATCTTGTTTGAGAGAGGCACAGATGGCTGTAAAAGAGGAGGTGGCACCAGAGGGCAGTTCCACCGAGAGAGCTGCTCCAGAAGTAATTCCTAAAGCCGAGGGAGCTGTGAAAGAGGAGGTGGCAGCAGAGGGCAGTTCCACCAGAAGTTTTAGTCATCCATCTCCTCTGGATGTTGATCTGGCTGCCGTGGATCCTACTTATGTGCGCTGGCTGATGGAGTTCTATCTGCCCCAACATAGACGACAATAGATACATACTTTGACTGGATTTGTTTTGATGGATATATCTCCTCTGGATATTGTGATGGATATTTGTTTTGATGGATATATCTCCTTTGGATATTGTGATGGATATTTATTTTTTGGTGTGTGATGTATATTGGTTTGTGTGATGTGTGATGCATAATGTGATGTATATTGGTTTGTGTGATGTGTGATGCATATTGTGATGTTCCGAGAGGCTTGAGGAGATGACCAATTATTTTTGGTCTATTCTGGATTGTATTGTGCGTGCAGGTGTTGATTGTTCCACCGAAGGGGTCGGCGAACCTAGGGATTAGATTCTGTATTTTGGATTGGATTGGATTCTGTATTTTGGATTGTACATTTGCATTCTGGATTCTTTTTTTATTTTTTTAATTTAGCGACATTTTTAGCAACGTTTATATTCGTCGCTAACTGTTAGCGATGAATATAAATGTCGCTAAATTGAAAAAAATTAAAAAAAAGACAACCACATTGTCGCAAAAACGTCGCTACTTGTGTCGCTAATCGGCGACCACAAGCGAACGTCGCAAATGACATCGCTAATTAGCGATGTTATAAACGACGCTAACTAACGTCTCCATAGCAACGTTTTGCGACGTTTTCTCGATTAGCGACACGCTTTTTTTCGTCGTTTCCAAAACGTCGCTGAAAACGTCGCAAATTTAGGTTAGCGACGTTTTGGCCGAGATTAGCGATGTTTTTGAACGTCGCTAATCTGGCAATTTTTTGTAGTGACAGGTGTAAGTACTCGCTCAAGCACAAAACATTTAGTAATAGATAATGTTGCATTTATTTCCAAAATTGAACCTAAAAATGTTTTAGAAGCTGTCAATGATAAATTTTGGATTTCTGCTATACAAGAGAAACTTAACCAATTTGAGCAGAATCAAGTTTGGGAACTCGTTCCCAGACCTATTGATCATCCGATCATTGGTACCAAGTGGGTGTTCCGAAATAAACTAGATGAGAATGGTTCAGTCACACGCAATAAAGCATGTCTAGTAGCTCAAGGCTATAATCAAGACGAAGGCATTGACTATGATGAGACGTATTCTCCAGTTGCTAGACTAGAGTCCATTCGTATGCTTTGTGCTTTTGCAAGTTTTTATGATTTCAAATTCTTTCAAATGGATGTCAAAAGTGCTTTTCTAAATGGTTGTATAAAAGAACAAAAATTTGTAAAACAACCTCCCGGTTTTGAAGATTTCAAAAATCCTGATCATATATTCAAAATTCGAAAGGCTCTCTACTGTCTCAAACAAGCACTTCGTGCATGGTATGAGCGCCTTAGTTGAACACATTTTTTTAAAAGAAAAGGTTGATTCGACTCTTATTATAAAATATTTGGATAAAAATATTTTGTTAGTAAAATATACGTAGATGACAAAAATTTTGGATCAATAAATGAGATGCTATGTAATGATTTTGCTAAGTGTATGCAGAGTGAATTCAAAATGAGCATGATGGGAGAACTTACATTCCTCCTCGGGCTACAAATCAAGCAGAGTTCACAAGGGAAATTCATCAATCAAGCAAAATATATAAAAGATTTTCTAAAGAAATTTGACATGGACAGTGTCAAACCAATTGGTACACCTATGGCAACATCTACAAAGCTTGATATAGATGAAAGTGGTACACCGAATGACGTACGTAAGTATAGAGGTATGATTGGTTGTTTACTGTATTTAACTGCTAGTCGTCTTGACATTATGTTTTCTATATGCTTATGTGCACGATATCAGGCTTGTCCTAAAGAATCACATGTGAGCGCCGTTAAGTGTATCCTACGATACCTTAAAGGAACTTTGACGACTGGCCTTTGGTATCCTAAACTGATTTGTTTGACCTGATAGATTACTCGGATGCAGATTTTGCCAGATGCAAAGCGATCGTAAAAGTACCAGTGGCACATGTCAGTTTCTAGGAAAGTCTTTAGTCTCCTGGTTTTCTAAGAAACAAAATTCTGTTGCACTATTAACAACCGAGGCTGAGTATATCGTCGTCGGGCGTTATTGTGCTCAGATTTTGTGGACGAAGCAAACCTTAGAAGACTATAAGTTATCATTTCATCACATCCTTATTTACTGTGATAATACTAGCTCCATTAATCTCATGAAGAATCCTATATGTCACTCTCGCACTAAACACATATAAATTAGACATTATTTTCTTAGAGATCATGTTTTATATGGCGACATTAACCTAGAATTTGTTGACACTGAACATCAACTAGCTGACATCTTCACTAAGCCCTTGGCTGAAGATCGTTTTAGCATTATAAGAAGGGAATTAAAAATTTTGGATGTTGAAGTAATATAATTATAATATTATTAGTTAATACTCATGAATTCGCAAAAATTATTTTGTTTATAAGCCGAAAGGGCCCTTTTGTCACACTGGTGTAAATAGCCTGAAGTAACACGGTGTACTAGTCTTCGAACTACAGCTAGCTGGGATCCGGCCCCAACAGCCAACCCGAAGTATTCGAAGCGATTCATGTGTTATTAATTAATTAATATTAATTATTTAGTTCAACACATTTATTTCTAATTAATTTTGTATTTATGTTAAAAACTATCACATCCTTTTCAAGCTCTGTTCTGATTACCCAGTGACCGAACTCGGTCAGAGTTATCGCCAAACTCGGACCGAACTCGGTCTGGGTGAATTCGAACAGAAGCTGGACAGCCGAGCCTCCTCTTTATTTAAACTCTCAACATCATCTTTAATCTCATCAAAGCTACCATATTTCTACCAAAAATCCTAACCCTAACTTCTTGGTTCTTCCTCCCCCAAGCTTCTCAAGTCTTAAAACTTTGGATTCGAAGCTCTCTTGAAGTTCTCTTCCACTGTCTACCTTCAATTTCGGTATAAATCCTCTACCTCCACTCCTTTCAATTTTTCATGGCTCCTAAAATTCCTATTTCTTCGAAAAAGAAAAGGAAGGTTGATGAAGGTTCGTCCTCTACGCCTCATAAGGCAACCTCATTCTCTCTTTTTACTCCATCTAAACCCGACATAGATTTCTTTGATGAATTTATATTTGTGTCTCAAGAGGCATCAAATGAGTGGTTTAATGCTTTTCATAAAAGAAAACTTTGTCCGAGTGCTCCTATTAATTTCATATTATTTTGTGACCATGTGAACATTTTTGAATATCATCAATTGCTAGATTTAGTTCAATCTAGTTTCCCTATATATGCCAATGCAATTCGGATGTTTTATTGCAACTTGTCGGTCACTAACGAGAAAGTGAAATCAAAAGTTGGTGGAATCGATATTGAGTTTGATAGTGATGACTTAGCTATCATACTTAATATTCCCAATACTGGAGAACCCCTAATAGATATCACTTTTGTCCAGTTTCTCGAAGGGAGAACTTTTGAATCCTTTCGTGATTCATTATGTGAACCAAACCCTCGACCGAAAGGCACCCTTCGCCTTAGGCATCTGAACAACTATTTCTATGATCTTCATAGAATGGTATTCTCCACCATCATTCCAAAGAATACCACCACTTATGAGATTTCCTATCTAGAGCTTTCAGCTATCTATCATCTCCATTTTCACATCCCCTTTAGTGTACCTAAGACTATTATCACCGCTATGGAACGGTATCGTAAGAAATCGTGACGTCTTCTTTATGCGATGTATCTCCCTTACATCTTTCAGCACTTTGAGGTTGGACTCGAGGATTGTGCTGAGGATGGTGCTCCTGCTTATTTTCATGAGCATCGTCGTTCTACTCCCGCTCCTACTGTTTCGGCTCCTCCTCCAGTTGACCCATTAGATGCTGATACTCATCCTTCTACTCATCCTCCTGGTGGTGTTACCCTTGAGTCACTTCAGACTCTTATGATGGATCAGTTTCGATCTATGGATTTTCGTACCACTCTCCAGCTCTAGGCCATATTAAACTCTATATGGGATATGTCATACAGTCTTGCTCATAACCCTAGTGGATCCATCCCTATGGTTCGTGATCCTACTAGACTTGGCTATCGGATTGATGATCTAGAGGCTCAGCATTACTTTGACCCCGCTGCTGCCCGATATGATCCCAACCGTTCTGCTGAGACCGATCCTTCCAGAGCTGATGATGACGATTAAGGATATGTTTCCTCGTGATAGTTCACCACTAGTTATGTTTTTTATTTTTTTTGTGTGACTCTGTATTTGTGATAAATGCTTCTTTCAAGCATTATCAGTTTTATTAGTATCGTATGTACTCTTTCTATTTTCAGTTTATGCGAGTATTTCTTATTTCAGTACTATTCATGTCTTTTTTATGTCTAATATTTTTGATATTACACTTGACTGTGCTGAGTATTACTACTATCATTTTGTTCATATGAAAAAATAGACTGATATGTTTTGTTACGGGAGAGTAACAAGACTTAACCGTACATTACGCGGAGAGCAATTATATTATACCAATATTGATGGCCAAAGCTGCAATCGTACCTCTAGTACCTCATCAATTCTACTTCTAAATCTAGCTGAACATTCTTTAGTATTAATCGTAGATTTGTTAAATTATCAAAATGGGGGAGATTGTTCGACCATTAAGCCATATTCAAACCAATTTCGATAATTGACTTAAAACTCCGAACGTGATATGAGAAAAAAATCAGAAATTATAGTTTACATATCCTCTGATTTTCCATATTTATTCTGTATTTTTTCTTTTATTGAGTCTATATTAAATTGTAAGTCGGGATCACTAGCATTTAGAAAGATCAATCCTAAAATCTATTCTTGATCCATTTCTTCTGACCCAAACTTGATTCATTTCCTGAAACAAACCAAACCCACATCCAAAATCAAAAACCAAATCAGGTTGACCAGAAACCCTGGTAACCGAACTCGGCCTGAGTTCTGCCCGAATTCGGACAGAACTCGGTCACCTGGATTTTATCCTGGTCAACAGCTTTGCCTATTCTTTTGGATCACCAACGTTCAAAATTATGAACGTTAGGCTACCGAGTTCTGCCCGAACTCTGTCTTAGAAAAACCTATGAAAGAGAAGAAATTTCTATTTCTATTCACTCATTTATTCTTCATCTTCTCTATCTATTCCTAAGATTTCTATTCAAATTAAAAAGCTTCAATCTTCAAATCTCCAAGACAAACCGGTTCTTCTAGTGCCGGTGGTTTTCGATTAAGAGTATTCGAGTTGTACAAAGCTTGGTGTAGAAAAGCTTTTCTCATAAAGGTGTTGTTGAAGTTTGATCGTGGACTTTGGATAAAAATACGACGGTGTTGAAGTTGGCGTGTTCTTCGGAGTAAAGCATGCGGTGTAATCTCTATTCAAAATAGTGGATTACAGCGAGCAAGAGTTCTCGTGAACTGGACTAGTCCTCTCAGAGAGAAATCGGTATAAACTTGCTGTGTTTGTGTATTGCTTTCTTGCCTCTACTATTTACTGCTTTACTCGTACTTTAAATTTGATTGATTATCTGCTTCACCTGCTTAGAATTTTTTATTGGTAATTATTTTTTTGCTATACTATATACCCCCTCTAGAGGTGCCATCGATCCTACAACCACTAGAGAGGAGTTTAGGCTCTCCTTTTCCTATTTGAGGGATTTTCCCTTTTACATTTGATTCAAATTAGACAAATCTGAGAATAGGATTTTAGGGTTTATAAAATTGGTAAATTTGGTCATGCTAGGGATTTAGAACATGTGGATATAATTTGGGTCAAGTTTGGATCCATTTGGAGAGCGTATCACGAGCGTATCGCAACGTATCGGATACGCACGCCAAGTGTTTGACAAAATGACCAAAAGACCACCAATGCTCTAAATTTCAGTTAAGAACTTTGTTTTAGGTTTTGTATTGCTATGAGTTATCAATATTGTGATTATCTAGGGATTTAAAGTGGTATTGGTGGTTTGTATATTGAATTGGGAGTTGGGATAATGTTAGGCTTGATTTAATAGTACTGTGTGGACTGTTACTGTCACCTTGTAGACTGTTTATATATTGGTTTCATGTCTACCTAAAATGGTTCAGTCCCCTTCTAACTACTATTCACTTGGGTATCTGTCTAGAGTAGGGGGAGATATGGGTTGGGGTATGATCTCGGGTTAACTATAAGGTATCATAGTCCCTATACATCTTATGTTTCAGTCGAGCCCTATATGTTTTGTTCAGTCCCTTTACTCCCATATGTTTAACCTCTTCATAAGTTCATCCCCAATCCTTCTAACTGTATAGTCTTGATTATTTGAGTGTTCAGTCGTTGTCTTTCACTTCTAGTTGTATTAGTCATTACATGTGAAGGTGTCAGTCACATTTGTGAGGCCATCCTATAATATCAGTCCTTGATTACTTTATTTTGCATCAGTTGATAATATAGACCTTGGTTAGCCTCATTTGACAGTACCTGATTATCCCAATATATCAGTCCCTTATATTTATTGATGTTCAGTCTACTGACACTTTTGAGTATCAGTCCCAGATTACAGTTCAGTATCTACTTGATACTTATACTCTGTCTTATAATAGTTCAGATATACATTATTTGTTCTATCCTAATATATCATATGTTCAGCCCTAAATTGGACTGTACAGTCCTCAGTTTTCTCATTTAGTTCAGTCTCTATTTTGGTTCAATCTTGTTGTTTGATGATCAGTCCACTGTATTTGCATAGGTTTAGTTCCTATTCTAAAATTAAGTCCATTTGCATTCTTTTCCTTTGTATTAGTTAAGAAGATACCCAGAATTTGAGCTCGGATTGGGATAGGTTCCGGAGTTCAGTTCCCTACAAATCATTTAAGTATCAGCCCACTGTAAGATCTTCACCAGTCACTTACATTTAGAATATATCAGTGCCTTAGCTTGGTGTCCTGGCCTGCACTTCAAAGTTTAGTCCTTTTACTGTCTTGAATGTTTCAGTCCATTTTATCTCGTTGTATCAGTTGAGATATTCATTCAAGTCCACTCCCCAAATTTCTTAGTTCACTCTATCTTTAGAATTAGTCTAGAGGTTTATGAGAACTTGTATACACATATATTCAGTTGTATCCACTATGTTATGATAACTTATCATGGTTCAGTCCAGTTTCCTATTGGTCCATTCCATAAATTCACATCAGTTAGTCCCTACCTCCTTCATTCTAGTCTATGTAGGTGATAGGGGAGCTTGAATGATATAGCTATAGTAGCATATAGCAGTATATATATATATATATATATATATATATATATATATAATATATATATATATATATATATATATATATATATAACATATAGAATGGCTCCACTGCCCTCCCTCTCCCGCTCATGCCCTCTCGGGGCACTGCGCCCCTGCTAGGGCCGCCGCCTCCGCTTGCCATCGGGGACCGCGCCGCCGGTCGGGCCCCCCTTCCCCACTCTCCATGGCCTCGCCCCCGCCCGATCTTCTCGCCTTCATCGGGCTCTAGTCCTGTCCAGCTCTTCTCTCCCCCTCCCTCTCCCCCGCCCGTCCTCCAACCCCCACCACCCTTCTCCCTCCGCTCTCATCCCCATCCGACCCCCTTCCTCCTCTATCTGTCGGTCCCTTCGTCCCCCTCCTCGGTCCCTCCGGCCGCCAATCCCCCTCGCTGCCGGGCCGGCGCCTCCCTCCCGGAGTCGCTGGTCTGGAGTAGCCCCCCGAAGCCGCCGGTCCGGAGTGGCCCCCCTCCTCGGGTCCCGAGCCTTCTTCCCGCCTATCTGATTTTCCTTTTTCAAACTTCATCGGGAGGCAGTCCGTTGGAGACCACGTGTCCCCCTCGGACCCTGCACCCTTGTTGGGGGTCATGCAACCACCAGGCGCAGTCAATCCCTGTGCCCCCTGGCCACGTGGCTCTGGTGCAGTCTTTCCCCTGGCGCAGTGTCACCTCCAGTTTTCATGAACAGGGGTATTTTGGTCATTTTCCACTTTAGAATAATTTTGGATTATTTATTTATTTATGATATTATTTTGGGGTTATTTGCGTCGGGTTCGAATTTCAACTCAATCCGACTTGTATCGGGGACTCGGGATAGTTCGACTCTAGTGGGACCCACTCATTAGTTAGGCATGGCCCACATGATATTATTTTAGTTAGTGGGTTAGACTAATTATCATGGATAGGTTTAGTTTGATTTGAGATTTAAAACATGGCTAAAATAGCCTCAACCTTAAACCTTTTCCAAATATCAATTAAATAGATAGATGGGGGTGTTTTAGTCTTTCAAATAGGGGGACACCTATGCCAATAGGTGGCCGGCCACAGCTAGAGGGATATGGATGGGTTCATTTGTTTTTATCCACTCCATTTTCTCTCTTGTTCTTCCCCAAATTTTGAGAAGAGACTCCTTTGATTTCTCCATCAAATTAATCCATTTCTCCACCCAATCCCTTTCTTTTCTTCTCTATTTTCATCAAGAGGAGGAGCTAGCTAGACTTAGTGAGTTTCGAAACTCGTTCGTGTCCATTTGGAGGTCTCTACGTGTCGGTGTCGTATCGGGAGGAGTTTTTTTAGATTCGATCAACCGGGAGGTATAATCTCTTCTCTATTTCATTCCTACATGCATATAGGATTATTTTGAATCCATAGGAATGACTTCCATGGTTGTATCTCCATTTGTGTCCGTTTCGTGTCCATGTGGAGGTCATAGGAGTGTCTTTTGTGTTGTGTTTTGTGTCCTAGTGGGAAACCCCCAATTTTGGACACATTTGTATTTTGATATATTGTGGGAATGATTTATGTGTGATTTAATCTCAGATTTTATATTTTGTTAGGATGTGTTCTTCATGGTATCATATTGTATCATATTTTATCTATGTATGAATATATACACACACATTGGTGGGTGTGTGTCTATTGTGTTTATTTGTGAGTTAGAGATTTTGATATAGAGAATGTGATTGAGAGAGTAGAGAGAGATTTCGAGAGTGAGAATGAGATATAGAGAATGGGATTAGAGATTAGTTTGTTAGAATGAAGGAAAGAATGAAGGAATGGGTAGAAGGATGGATGAATGAATAAGTGAGTAAGGGGGACTGCTGTTACAACAGCAGCGGTGAGGCCACTGCTCGGGCAGTGAAGCCCAGGTAACAGTCCCCACAGGGGACTGTTTAATAGAGTAGCAGTTTAGATTGCTACTTAGTAGCAGTGTTTAAGGGGGGAGCCCCATTTTAGCCCCGTTTAGCCCCCCAAATGTTGACCTATATGTGAGCCCTATGTCAGCCTACGTGTGAGCCTAAGTGTGGCACTATGTGAGCCTATTTTGTGAGTAAGTGAGTGAGTATTGTGTATGTGAGTGAGTCGTGATTTGAGATAGGTTAGCGTCGTAGTAGTATCCTAATGGATTAGAAGTTAGGGAGTGATAATTAGACTTGGTATTAGAATACCAAGTTGGAGATAGATGATGGAAGTGGGTTTTGTGGAATGGTATCCTAAGATACTATAGAGTATCTTATGATACTTAAGGTATGTTGAGATAACCAACATGTGTCATAAGATGGGTTAGATGAGTTAGGTACTAGGATTTTATGGTTGGTAATGTTTAGGTATGTTAGTGTCTAGCTATCCTAGGAAGCCTAGGTTAGTATTCCAAGGTTAGAGTGGTTTACCTTGGTATGTGCAAGGTATTGGTATTTACCTTGTGAAGGGTAAATGTAGGTAATGGGGGTATAGTTAAGGTTTTGAGTTTGACTTCTAAGATGGGATTAGAAATAGGTTGTCTTGGTAGGTAATGACTAGATGAGGGTAGTTTAGGCTAGTCTTGACCCCCGTTGACCAAGAGTTGACTTTTTGACCGAAAGTCAACTTCAACTCAACGCTTGACCTACAATTGACTGAAACCAAACCAGAGTTGTCCAGTTGACTGAAAGTCAACAGTTGGTCAACATTAGACTAGTTTGACCAAGGGTTGACCTAGAGTTGATCGGAGTTGACCAGGGTTGACCAGTTGACCAAAAGTCAACTGTAAGTCAACCTTTGATCCCGTTTGACCTAGTTTGCCTTGGATTGACTCCCAGTGATCTAGTATGATATACTATGACCTAGTATGACCTAGTATGACCCAGTTTGACCCAGTTTGACCTAATTTGACTTAGACTTGTATATCATGACTTAAATTAGTTTTCCTTTCATTATAAAATCCTGTTTGACTTATAGTATCTCATCTTTAGGTCTGTGATTACTCTGAGCGTATGTCCACCTTATCAGCTCAGGACCACAGGCGAGTATATTCATAGATAGTTTTTACTGTCTTGATATCTGCTATATCCGATTCAGCTGTAGTGTCTTACTCGATTTTCAGTCACGATAGTTCACGGAATAATATATGTTGGAT
Organism: Iris pallida; assembly: GCA_029216955.1. Taxonomy (NCBI): domain Eukaryota; kingdom Viridiplantae; phylum Streptophyta; class Magnoliopsida; order Asparagales; family Iridaceae; genus Iris; species Iris pallida. The sequence goes on from JANAVB010040619.1 coordinate 51,916,131, forward strand.
CATATCATGAGATGTTGTTGCTGGATTTTCTTGGTATATTGGTATATTTCTTGTCTTATTCCTTGTACTTTTATAGACATGAACTTGGGAGTGGGCTAGCCCCTGCTCTTGAGTCCCGTGTCATGACGTGTCATGTCCAGATCCATTATACTATTCGAAGAATGGGAGAATTATTAGGGGTATGTGATCAAAGCCTTCTTGTCACTATATTCTTGTGCTTGTACCACCCTCACCTCACGTAGGGTGTAGCGAGATCTTATTCATGTGCTCGTTATCCAGGTTGGCCGGCATGACCATCTCTAGATTTTTTTATGATTGTCGGGCCAAGTGGATAACCTGCCCTGTAACATTTCCCAAGCCGATCACATAACGCTCTAATAATTCAAGGCACATTTTATATTTATTTATCTTATCTTATATCCAGCTCAGTTCTACTTTCAGTACTTTTCTCACCATGCTATGATATTCATTTACTCACATGTTTTATATGCCTTTATGCTATATCTTGATTGGAGGCTAAGTTCTGCTCAGGAGAAGGGTTACAACCCCGGTCCTTGTTTGGTTTAAAGGTTGTAACTCGGCTTCCGAATAGTTTCCAAGTCATCCTATATCTTTATCTTGTATTCATTATACTATCTCTTATAGAATTTGTCAATTCATATGGAACTGTTGTTAGTATTTGTACTTACTCATTTTCCTGACCGGATACCGTTGACATATTACAGATGATTCTGAGACAGACTGCTCGACCTATTATGGGCTCGAGTTAGATGGAGTAGTCCAGGACCGTGGCCTGATAGTAGAGCCACTAGACTTTGCACATCCAGAGTATCGTAGCTTAGTTAGGTTTGCCTGGACTGCGATCCAGCTAGTACTATCAGACTATAGTTTCTATATTATATTTTGTGACCTTGTGATGTTGTGCATATCTTTGGGCTTGTGTTGGGTCTTGAGCTTATTTCCAATTTTCATCCATCATATTTCCTTTCTATGCTATCTACCTTAGTCTTATCTTGTGATTGAGACTGTATTTGCTATGTCACCTCCATTCGGAGTGTATATACTGTACAGGTACCTTTATTCTGTTTAGTTGTAGTATTTACAGATGTTATATACAGTGTTCTACTGCCGATTCTGTGACGTAGGTTGGACGTAACCACGTGCTCGTGCCCCTAATCAGGGTGTGGATCGTGACACGCAGTGCGCAGTCGCAGTGTTCTTCCTGGCCACATGGCACTGTGTACCCCTCTGGTTTAGTCCACCCCAGTGTTCCCCCTGGCCACGTGGCCCCGCCAGATTACTGCAAACCTTTTGGTGCGGGTTCTGCTGCCCATTTGGGCGCCTCTCCCGGAGCGAGTGGCTCTCTTCCTCTGGTTGTGCCGCCTGGGGTCTCCACGCACCTTGGTGTTATCCCTCCCCCTTTGTTGACTTCTGCGCCCTCCGATGTGAGGGCTCTCGCTCGCCCCCTTCCCCTTGTGCCTCCTGTGGATGCCGTCCATCCCCACCCGCATTCGTCCGATTCTACCGGGTGTGGGCGCAACCCTTTTCCTTCCCTCCAATCCTCCCCCACCCTCTTCGCCTTAGCCCGCTTCGTCTGGCGATATGATGCTGCTCTCCGATGTGGCCGGGCTTCTGTGCCCTTTGGGTTTCGGTGCTGGTCGGCCGAGTCACAAAGACTCGCCCTTGCCGCTTCCTTGTGCCACCTCCGCCTCCCCTCAATTGCCCCTTCTCGACGCAACCCTTCTCCTCCCCGGTGCAGGCGCATCCTGATTCCCCTAGAAGCTTACCCCCCTCCTCCGCACGCTCTCCAACTACATCCTGGTCTCACCCTTGTGGACCCTACCCCCTTATAGGTGTAACCCAGCCCCCACTATCTTCGGGCTCCACCCAACCCCTTTTGGGCTCTGCTCCCGCTGGCATGACCCATCTTCCGGCTAGACCTACTTCGAGCCCTTCTCATTGTTCGACCCCTTCCTTCGCCGACATCTTTCATCCAAATAGGGCCACCAAGCAGGGGCCTATGATCCTGGACGTCTCTCTTCCTGAAGTAGAGTACTCGCCGACATCTCCCATGCCGACGGTGCCATTCACCGACCAGGAACTCCCTTCCCTGGCCACCTCATTCCCCTACTCCCTCGTCCTCAAGTTCTCATCTGGCTGTCCCAAACTCGCCAACGTCACAGAGGTGATAGCCAGCTGGCGACTTATGGCTGAGTATATGGTAGCCCCCCTCGACCCGAGGCATATTCTGCTACACCTTTCCTCCGGCCTTGACCACAGGACGGTGTGGTCCAAAGTCACCGGGAGAGTTGACTCCCACCAGATGAAGATCATCAAGTGGTCAGTGAACTTTAACACCGAGGAAGACTCAGCTACGGTGGCCGCCTGGGCCACCCTACCCAATCTCCCCCTCATTTGCTTCGTTCCGACGGCCCTTAGGCGTATTGCCAACTCTTTCGGGACTTTCGTGGCCGCCGATGCAGAAACCAGCAATCTGACTAAAGCACACTATGCCAAGATATGTATGGAGCTCGACCTCACCTCAAAGACCCCAAGCCACTTACTCAATGAACTTGGCAACCGGACTCACACCCAGTAAATTATTTACGACAATCACATCATCTTCTGCACTCACTGCCATTTACGCGATCACTTATCCAATTATTGCTTCTGTCTCCACCCTGAGCTCAAGAAAAAGAAACCTGAGAGGACAGAACCCAATCCTAAAGAGATCCGGCATCAAAAATCTGCCCAAGCACCCCTGATTCCCCTACCGAACTTCCACACCAGATTCAACTGCAGCGAAGGAAAGTCCGACAGAGGCAACTCATCGGAGAAAGTCGTGATCCCCTACCACCCACCTACCCTTCCTCTGTCCAATCAGTTTGACGTCCTCGTGGTGGAAGCTATTGACTCCCCCAAGGAGATAGCTCTTCCTGACGATCTCGTCCTGGCCCCAGGCTAGAACCGAAAGAATCTCAGTGCCCCACCCCTTGAAGACGCAGAGGAGTCCCTCCAGGTACCTCCGTTCGACACCGACCACCACAAAGCGCACGATATTTCCACCATTGACACTCTGGCTATTCTAGGGCCAGAGCAGGCTAGTAGAGGCCTTCAAGTCATCGTCGTAGGATTTCCTCTCCAGACGGAAGGCGACCAGATAGAAATCCCCGAAAACTCCCTCCTCATCCGGCCAGAACAAGCCGATGTCAACTTGGCCGGAGAAATAGTTGCACAACCCAGTACATCTTCCAAAAAGGCAGGGGTAGCATCCATCGCCACCAGGAAATCGGACAAGAAACGATACGCAAAGTCCCCATCCATGCACACTAGGTCTGTTGCTAAGCGGTCCAACCAACCCCACCCAAACCACCAATAATGCTAAACATTATCTCTTGGAATGTCCGCGGTCTGGCGAACAAACCTACTATAAGGAGAATTACCAGCCTTAAGAAAACTCACAAGATTGACATCTTGATTATCCTCGAACCCAAAATCTCTTATAGGAAAATTAAATCCATCCAACTTCAGTTAGGCTTTTACTCGACCATAGCTGCAGACACGACATCTCGATCCTCTGTTCCAAGGCCGTTCAAATCGGAGTCATCCACGATTCAAGCCAAGCCTTTTCTTGTTGGATAAAACACCCTTTGATCCCTAACCGTGCCATCCTTTCTGCGGTTCACGGCAGCTGCGACATCGCGGACCGCAGAGCCCTCTAGAACGACCTCCTGAACATCAACAATCACAATCATAACCTACCTTGGGCCACCACAAAAACTTGTCAGACCCGTACCCGCTTTTCGGATACGAGACGTGTCCAAGCCAGCGTACGCCGCAGAGTCGGCGGTAGAACGCTGTCAAGCCCGCAAGAAGATAAATGCTCAAAAATAAACATTTGATGCTCATTCACATTTCTAAATTTTATTACAACAGTTACAACATTTAAAATTAAAGGAAAAATAAAGTTTTACAATTAAAGAAATTGATACAAATGTTTTCTATTCTAGGTTGTCCTCAGCATACCCAAGTCTTCCCAATACTAACAGTGATCGCGGCTAAACCTGAAAAATATTGGTTTTCAGTCAGGAATGGAACAAGTACACAAACCGACGACAATGCAAAATACAATAGAATTAACAAGACACGAAAATAGCATATGGAATATGAAAGCTAGTAAAAAAACTGATGACATAGCACGATAGAGAAGTAAACAAGAAAAACTAATAAAAGACATCTATCCAGGTGGTATGAAATATCCTTTTCGACATGTGAACGGCTAGGGGGTAAATACGGCTCACTGCACGTGTCGTGTGCAGCTGCTATCGTTCAAGAATAGACTCATGGAAAAGTTCTGGGTAGTTCATATGTTTACTAAGATGTTTTCCCTCCCGACTACTCCGTGTGATGAGCGTGTCAACAAGCAACAAGATATATGTATAGACATGAAATGAAAAGACTACTATGAATCTAAAAGCAATCAGAAAGTGTAGTTGCCTGAGGTCCTTAGCTGGTGTAACCAAAATACCATACCACTCAATGAGCCACAATCAGTCAACACATGTAGAAGTCTCCGGATGCTGAAATAAATAGTACCAACGTTCTCAGAATAGTCAAATTAGCTAGGATCGCCTGTCCTTAAGACTAATTCTGGACATAGGGGTAAAACGGTAATTTCGGGCAAAAACGATGTCCGCCGTTGGACCCGCTTTGCACCGAAAAGTATGCCAGAGTCAAGGGTCTCTATAGTCGTCAAACTACATGTCTACAGATCCGGTTTTTCGATACGAACCCAACAGTATGTCCAAAGTCGGATTCCGGTGGGCCTGCACAAAATTGTCCGTTGAGTGGGACCGTAGGGCCCGCAAAACGACGATTTTACCAACGGTCTCAGAATCGGACCAAACTTGGCATACTGGACCAGAAAAATGATACGGTCTTGATGGCACAAGTTTCGTCCTGATCCGACGAGCGTGCATAAAGTAATTGGAGAATTTTGCAAAGTACACGATACAGTGAATTTCGACGGATACGCATCAAATTTGTCGTGCACACGCGACCAATTTGAATTCCGTCAAAGGCCACACAACCACGAAGCCGTTATGTAGCTTTCGATGCTTTCGGTTCGCGACCACGTCGCCCGGAATGGCGGAACGCACGTCATGTGGAACAATTTTCTAGTTTTTAAAACAGGTTTTTGGGAAACTTTAGGATTTGATTTCTTGACACCTAGTCGATGGAATCGAATTTCGTAAAAGGGGATTCGAAGTCCTATAGGTTGTCTAGGGCTGTCTTCAAGTAGAATTTCTAATCTGGTATTATATTGATCGGAAAATGATCTCCAAACATGGATGGTTGGACTGCTATAAACTCTGTTTTGGAACAGTTTTGTGTCCATCTTTGGGCTCGGTTCATGACGCGTGTCGTGCAACATAAATTGAACTAATACGATCGAAATGAAGGTGGTTAGGTTAGATGCATACCGGAGAAAACGACTCGATGATTAGTCGAGCGTGCGCGAAGAAAACACGCAGCAAAATCGCCTCGGCGGACTGTATTTACTGCTGTCGTCTCTCACGAGCACGCGCGCGCGCGGACGTCCAGCCTGCCGCCGGCGACTCGTGGCCGGCCGTCGGCCAAGTGGGGCGGCGCGCACATAGGGGCGTGCAGCCTGGGGTGGTGGTGTCGAGTTTTGTTAGGGTTTTGAGAATTTCCCCTCTCTATTGCTCGATATACGAATATATATAGTTTGATGTAAAGATGAGAGAGCAGTGCTCTCGGGCTCGTTGATTTGAGGGTCGGGCTTGGCTCATTGAGAGAGCATTAGTTGGGCAGTGCTCTTTCTTTTTCTTATTCTCTCTTAATATCTATATATATATATATATATATATATATATATATATATATATATATATATATATATATATATAAATATATATATATATATATATATATATATATATATATATATATATATATATATATATATATATATATATTTTATATATATATATATATATATATATATATATATATATATATATATATATATATATATATATATATATATATATATATACGTATATATACACATATACGTATGCGTATAGTATATATATATTTATATATACACATATATATATCTATTATATATATGCAAATACATATATAAATTTATATACACATAAATACATATTTAGTATATTTTTATATATACTTATACATATATCTATACATACACATTTAATTATGTATATATACATACACTTAATAAATTATAAATACATTTACATGCCGGTATATAGAATATATATATATATATATATATATATATATATATATATATCCTGATATTTATATATTTACAAATACAAATGCCTGTATATTTATTTATACATACATTTATATATATATATATATTACTTAAGTATATATATTAAAAAAAAATATATATATATATATATATATATATATATATATATATATTACTTAAGTATCTACACATACGATATATTCACATATCTACAAATACATGTATATTTATTTATACATACACACATATATATAGTCTATCATATACGTACACATACACAGATTTAATATTATATATATATATACCTTCGACAAAGAAATAAATAATAATAACTAATAATTGTGAGTCATTTATATATTTAATTACCACAATAATAAAAATAAAATAATAATCTTAATAATGCTGAAATTAACCAATAATATATATATTGATGAACTCATCAAATATGCTATTTATCTGGCCCCAGAAATTAGTACAATTATTCTAAAGCAACATTTAATAAACTATTAAATGTTTAGAAAATATTTGTCAAGTCCTAAAAAAAGAAATATTTGTACACACAAATAAAATGTCTACATGGCCGACTTTGGTCCTTCTACATGTCCTCAAGGGCTTGGGTTTGGTTCGGGTCCAGTTTGGACTACTTTGGTACAATCGGGTTTCCTAAAACTCAATAATTTAATAAATAAATGAATGAATCTTTGGTAATTGTTAAGTCACAACTTGGCCTGGTTTTCCTAGTTAGGACACATTGATGGACAGGTCTTCCCCTACCATGACTAAACACTAGTCAAAGTACGTTACTGCGCTATCCGTGCCATGATTCCTAGTCGTCAAGTACTTCAAAACTCAGTCATGGCGAAAATCACCTACCGTAATAATAAACTAAATAATTATTTAAAGTAATCTAAAATCACTATTTAAATAAAATAAATAAAATAAAAATATTTCAAAATTTCGGGAAGGGGAGCTACAAATCTACCCACCTTAAAAATAATTTCGTCCTCGAAATTCTAATTCATAACTATTCCTTAAAATCACCATCGACTATTACCTTAACCTCCTCAAGTTTAATTTCTAAAAAAAATTTTATAGCCTTCTCTAATCATTTGGTATTTACGAAATCTCGAGAACTTCTACCCACCTTTGGTCACACTACTCCTCACACTAAAATCTTAAAATCTTTTAACTGGTGCTAACAATCCTACCAACAAATACCTAGGCATATGGTATCTATAATCCCCCATATCTATCAAACGACCAAATATTCAAAATCAGGTAATATTCATAATATAACTTAAGAATCTCTGGTAAATTCTAGACAGCACGATCATCTGTCACCTAGAATTAGGAAGGGACGAGAGTCAAGGGTACGAAAAACAAGGAGGTATAATCGAGAGCAAATCTGGAGTTTCAGAGCGGTAGAGGATTTCCAACGATACAGCTAAAAAGGGTATTTACGAACCACTGACTTTTTGCTAGATTGGGCTGCTCTAGTCTAGTCACCTGCTAAATCGAAGAACTCTTCGCTTCTTAGAGGGGCTTGCAATCCATCCAATACATAAATTCCATTCTCGAAAATCTAAACAGGGTTATATAATAGAACGAAATTTAAGAAATCAAGATCATGATCTATTCCGTGGTTATTTAAACGCACGAACAAGGGTATAAATGTAACACAAGATCGTATCTCGACTTCCAGGTAGATGGAATAAGGTTTACAGATGATTGCACATTCTAAGAGGTAGAGCCTACGTCATAGGTACAGGGGCCTATTCCAAATAGTTTGGTTCTATAATCCAATTATGGTGGTATGTCTGGATGGGTTTTACTGGGTCTTAATGGGTCCCCTATTTGGATATCACTCGTTGGTTGGACGAACATTGGGTTTCAATCTATAGGGACTAGACAAGATCCCAATGATAAAAATATTCCTACTAGATTAGGGTATCCTAGAATAGGTTTCCATCCCACTGGTTGAGCTAGTTGCCAGTCGGGTTGGTTAGCTAGGTCTTTCAAGCTCAAAAGGCGCCTTCCGTGACTTTTGTGTTTAAGTAGCACATGAGGCCTCTATTGGGTGGCACACTAGTGGCATGTGCGTAGTGGACTTCGAGTGGATCACATCCATATATTGGGTCGAAGGAATTGAGTTGGGACCGAGGTTCTAATGGAGGTTGGAAAGTGTATCGGTACTATGGTGAAGTTATAACTAGTCCTTTTAACCTGAAAGTCGTAGCACAAAAATAGAGTAAAAGGGGACGGGTTTGAGTGGGACATGATATACCTAGATGAAGGTGGACTCGTCTAGATCCTATATATGATATTTGTTGGATGGTAACAGCTAGTCTCGTGCTCCGAATACTAATGGCACGACCGGGACACAAAATGATCTAAATGAAAAGTGGGAGTCCATGGGGCACTAACTATCATTCTAATGGGAAATCTATTCTAATCAATCGGTAATCCTCGTATATTCCAAGAAGGCTTACAGTCTACCCACCTTAGAAACTAGGATATGGTTTTAGGAATAATGAGGTTAGAAAGATTTTGATGTCCGGATACTGTACCTCGACTCTGGTCAATAAAGAACAAGGCACAGCGTAATGGGATACGGTGGATATAAGTCAAGTCAAGGATCGTTCCTCAAATTCAGATGGCTAGAAGGTCTCAATAGTAGCTTGATGGTCGAGAAAAGAACGAGTAACTCAAGGCAAAGTTATTGTCACAGGGCTGACCGATAGTAGCTACACTTGCGTATACAACCATCATGGTAATGGGGATACTATGTATCTATCTATTAATTACGAGCTTTCGCCTTTCCAATAAGTGAAGGACGAAAACAATAAAGAGTTCAAGAGAGATGTCACTGAACACAATTGTATGATTCCAGGGCGAATGTTTAATTCAAGAGAAATTGTCAAAGCAGTCGCTGATGAGACCCTAGAGACATCTATATCTCAATCCACACAGGATAATTAAATAAAAAGCGAACCAAATGCATCATGGTTGATCAGACCGTGATACAATGATTCTGATTAGACAATAGGTTAGCGGGCGTCCCCAATAACCATAAGTCTTGAATCAAGCTCGATAAAGGAGTAAGCTTGCCAAAAACTAGGCCGTAATAGCAGAATTGGTCAAGAGAGTCAAAATATAGATATGCGAGATCTTTGAAATGAGGCACAATTGGTTCGAGTTTTGAGGAAACCAAAGCCTTACCTGGTGTTCTTGTTCATACAGTCAACCTATTATCTTCCTATTTCTAAGGCCTTGGTCGACTAATGGGTTATGGACTTCTAAGTTCTATTTTCTACATAAACCTATTTAGTGTCGGTCAATTACCTCGTCAATGGGTCACAAGGACCACATAACGCTAGGTTGGAGGACATGCTATTCAACTTACAAAAATTATACTAGTATTGGTTTTGGATCTTAGAGGGCATACAGAGCACTTTTCTATCCTCTATAATATCCTAAACTTGTAATCACGTCTGAAATTATTTTACCGGGAATTATGCCTCGCATGTATACTCTGGCTATGACAAACCCTTGGTTCCATGATTCAATTGTGATAGGCTATCGGTACTCCACCTTACATTGACCTAAGGGTATCTAAGTTCTAAAGAGGTCAAGAGGACATAGTCATAACAATATTTTATAGACTATGATTCTCCGAAATGATTCCACTTCTATGGGTTGTGCCTCGCCAGTGCGCTGCTGGCTGCAGTGAACCCACATCTCCACTCTCAGATAATTGACGACAGTGCGCTGCTGTCTAACCATTTCTTTAACTATATCCGTAAAATTTAGGGGCTTCTAGAGATTCAAACAGGTTGACTAAAAAAAAGTGTAGGTATTTGTCCTATCAGTCACAACACTTAAAATAAAAGAGTTAATATGGAGAAAATAACCAAAGACGAAAGTAACATAAACATTCTAGGATCTATTTCATGTGCATTTCTATGGTTGAGGGTAAATCTCAAATCAATCTACCTCGAGATTCGCACACGAATAACAGAATCAAAATTATAAACCAGTTCCTTACAGCAAAATAAAATTTAAAATAGGCAATCCTAACTCATGATGTGATGTTTATATCTAAATAGAGCAAAAGATAAATCGAACAGTTTATTACGATTAAAGCCTTAATTATAGATAAGCCTAACTTACCAAGTGAATAGTATATCCACGTTGGATCATATTGTCATATCAAAGTAATAGTGTACCTATAGGGATCTAGCAAGTTATCTAAATTTAATACTCCTAAATTGTATGGCCTATCTAACAACCCTAACTACCCGATTAGTCAATTTAATAAGGGACCCTTATCCTAGTTATTCTCCTAAATTATTTTAATCTTAATTGTGAATGAGCATTTCCTGAGCGCAGGCTCGCAATAGTACGACTAACGTACCATCATGAGTTCTCAACCTTTTACGAAAACTGACCTGCATGGGCCATCACAAAAACTTGTCACGACCCGCACCCGCTTTTCGGATACGAGACTTGTCCAAGCCAGCCTACGCCGCAGAGTCGACGGTAGAACGCTGTCAAGCCCGTAAGAAGATAAATGCTCAAAAATAAACATTTGATGCTCACTCACATTTCTAAATTTTATTACAACAGTTACAACATTTAAAATTAAAGGAAAAATAAAGTTTTACAATTAAAGAAATTGATACAAATGTTTTCTATTCTAGGTTGTCCTCAACATACCCAAGTCTTCCCAATGCTAACAGTGATCGCGGCTAAACCTAAAAATGTTGGTTTCCAGTCAGAAATAGAACAAGTACACAAACCGACGACAATGCAAAACATAATAGAATTAACAAGACACGAAAATAGCATATGGAATATGAAAGCTAGTAAGAAAAATGATGACATAGCACGATAGAGAAGTAAACAAGAAAAACTAATAAAAGACATCTATCTAGGTGGTGTGAAATATCCTTTTCGACATGTGAACGGCTAGGGGATAAATACGGCTCACTGCACGTGTCGTGTGCAGCAGCTATCGTTCAAGAATAGACTCATGGGAAAGTTCTGGGTAGTTCACATGTTTACTAAGATATTTCCCCTCCCGACTACTCCGTGTGACGAGCATGTCAACAAGCAGCAAGATATATATATAGACATGAAATGAAAAGACTACTATGAATCGAAAAGCAATCAGAAAGTGCAGTTGCCTGAGGTCCTTAGCTGGTGTAACCAAAATACCATACCACTCAATGAGCCACAATCAGTCAACACATGTAGAAGTCTCCGGATGCTGAAATAAATAGTACCAACGTTCTCAGAATAGTCAAATTAGCTAGGATCGCCTGTCCTTAAGACCAATTCTGGACACAGGGGAAAAACGGTAATTTCGGGCAAAAACGATGTCCGTCGTTGGACCCGCTTTGCACCGAAAAGTGTGCCAGAGTCAAGGGTCTCTAAATTCGTCAAACTACATGTCTACGGATCAGGTTTTCCGATACGAACCCAACAGTATGTCCAAAGTCAGATTCCGGTGGGCCGTGCACAAAATCGTCCGTTGAGTGGGACCGTGGGGACCGCAAAACGACGATTTTACCAACGATCTCAGAATCGGACCAAACTTGGCATACATGACCAAAAAAATGATACGGTCCTGATGGCACAAGTTTCGTCTCGATCCGACGAGCGTGCACAAAGTAATTGGAGAATTTGCAAAGTGTACGATACGGTAAATTTCGACGGATACGCATCAAATTCGTCGCGCACACGCGATCAATTTGAATTCCGTCAAAGTCCACACAACCACGAAGCCGTTATGTAGCTTTCGATGCATTTAGTTCGCGACCACGTCGCCCGGAATGGCGGGACGCACGTCGTGTAGAACAATTTTCTAGTTTTTAAAACAGGTTTTTGGAAAACTTTGGGATTTGATTTCTCGACACCTAGTCGATGGAATCGAATTCCGTAAAAGGGGATTCGAAGTCCTATAGGTTGTCTAGGGCTATCTTCAAGCAGAATTTCTAATCTGGTATTATATTGATCGAAAACGATCTACAAACATGGATGGTTGGACTGCTATAAACTCTGTTTTGGAACAGTTTTGTGTCCATCTTTAGGCTCGGTTCATGACGCGTGTCGTGCAACATAAATTGAACTAATACGACCGAAATGAAGGTGGTTAGGTTAGATGCATACCGGAGAAAACGGCTCGATGAGTAGTCGAGCGTGCGCGAAGAAAACATGCAGCAAAATCGCCTCGACGGACGGTATTTACTGCTGTCGTCTCTCACGAGCACGCGCGCACGCGGACGTCCGGCCTGCCCCCGGCGACTCGTGGCCGGCCGTCGGCCACGTGGGGCAGCGCGCGCGCAGGGGCGCACAGCCTGGGGTGGAGGTGTCGCATTTTGTTAGGGTTTTGAGAATTTTCCCTCTCTATTGCTCGATATACGAATATATATATTTGATGTAAAGATGAGAGAGCAGTGCTCTCGGGCTCGTTGATTTGAGGGTCGGGCTTGGCTCATTGAGAAAGCATTAGTTGAGCGGGTGGCTTCTATGCTGGTTGCTGGGGAAAAATTCGGTTGGCTCAGCTAGCTGCTATTGCTCCTTTTGCTCTTTCTTTTCCTTATTCTCTCTTAATATATATATATATATATATATATATATATATATATATATATATATTTATATATATATATATATATATATATATATATATATATATATAAGTATATATATATATATATATATATATATATATATAAATATATATATATATATATATATATATATATATACTTATTCATATATATATTTATATACACCTATATTTTCATAAATATATATATATATATATATATATATATATATATATATATATATATATATATATATATATATATATATATTATATATATATATATATATATACGTATATATACACATATACGTATGCGTATAGTATTTTTTTTTTACGCATACTATACGTATGCGTATAGTATATATATATTTATATATACACATATATATCTATTACATATACGCAAATACATATATAAATTTATATACACATAAATACATATTTAGTATATATTTATATATACTTATACATATATCTATACATACACATTTAATTATGTATATATACATACACTTAATAAATTATAAATACATTTACATGCCGGTATATAGAGAATATATATATATCCTGATATTTATATATTTACAAATACAAATGCCTGTATATTTATTTATACATACATATATATATATATATATATATATATATATATATATATATATATATATATATATATATATATATATATATATATATTACTTAAAAAAAAAAAATATATATATATATATATATATATATATATATATATATATATATATATATATATATATATATATATATATATATATATTACTTAAGTATCTACACATACGATATATTCACATATCTACAAATACATGTATATTTATTTATACATACACACATATATATAGTCTATCATATACGTACACATACACAGATTTAATATTATATATATATATATATATATATATATATATATATATATATATATATATATATATATATATATATATATATATATATATATATATATATATATATATATATATATATACCTTCGACAAAGAAATAAATAATAATAACTAATAATTGTAAGTCATTTATATATTTAATTACCACAATAATAAAAATAAAATAATAATCTTAATAACTCTGAAATTAAACCAATAATATATATATTGATGAACTCGTCAAATATGCTATTTATCTGGCCCCAGAAATTAGTACAATTATTCTAAAGCAACATTTAATAAACTATTAAATGTTTAGAAAATATTTGTCAAGTCCTAAAATAAGAAATATTTGTACACACAAATAAAATGTCTACATGGCCGACTTTGGTCCTTCTACATGTCCTCAAGGGCTTGGGTTTGGTTTGGGTCCAGTTTTGGACTACTTTGGTACAATCTGGTTTCCTAAAACTCAATAATTTAATAAATAAATAAATAAATCTTTGGTAATTGTTAAGTCACAACTTGGCCTGGTTTTCCTAGTTAGGACACATTGATGGACAGGTCTTCCCCTACCATGACTAAACACTAGTCAAAGCACGTTACTGCGCTATCCGTGCCATGATTCCTAGTCGTCAAGTACTTCAAAACTCAGCCATGGCGAAAATCACCTACCGTAATAATAAACTAAATAATTATTTAAAGTAATCTAAAATCACAATTTAAATAAAATAAATAAAATAAAAATATTTTAAAATTTTGGGAAGGGGAGCTACAATATTCACATGGTACAACATGCAGGAAGGCGACCGACGACAATTCTCCCGCCTCGACAGGGCTTTATCCAACGCCCACTGGCTAGGGATGGGGTCCACCTCTAACCTCTCTCACCTTAACGCCATCGAATCTGACCATGCCCCCTGCTAGTTGAAATCGCTAGAACCTCCAACCAGCCCAGGAAAATCTTCCATTTTCTGGACTTCTGGAGCGAGCACCCACAATTTTTTGCAGTGGTCCAGGAAGCCTGGAACAACACAGACTCACTCGAACCTCTCAATCGGGTGGATAACAAACTCCAGGCAACGAGGAAAGCCCTAGCAGCCTGGAGTAAGCAAGCTTATGGCGATATCTTTCAAGCCATTCGTGAGGCTGAGGATGGCATTACTCGTACCAAAGCCAGGAACATGACCGACTGTTCGCCTGATACCAGGAAGGCTCTGAATCTCACCAAAGCCATCCTCAAATTCAGGCTGAAAATTGAGACAGATTTTTGGAAACAGAAAGCTAGGATCAAATGGGACAGCGAGGGGGACAACAACTTGAGATTCTTCCACGCCTGCGTTAATAGTCGTAGACAAAAACTCACCCTCCACCAGATTACCGTCAACGACGGTACCAACACCAGCGATCCTAAGGATATCCAAGTGGCGGCTGCTAACTTCTACTCCAGACTATTCTCCAAAGAAACGGTCACCAAAGACAACATCTTCCTAGACAAGGTCCCCCATCTCATTAGTGACATAGACAATACTCGACTCGAACAGCCCCTCTCCAAGGACGAAGTGAAAGATGCAGTCTGGGCCCTCGACGAACACAGTGCACCCGGGCCAAACGAATTTTCGAGAACATTTTTTCGTACATGCTGGGACATCATCAAAGGAGACATACACAGTACGGTCTCCACCTTCCTCCAGGGAGCTACTTACCCCAGAGTTCATCTCGAGCACCAACCTAATCCTCATCCCGAAGAAAGACAACCCAGAGACCTTCTGCGACTTTCGTCCAATCAGTCTCTGCACCTTCACCAACAAAATCATATCCAAGGTCATCGCTTCCCGCATGGCAGGCCTTCTCCCCAAGATCATCTCGGAGGAGTAGAGTGGCTTCGTTCGGGGGAGAAATATCCAAGATAATATTATGTTGGCACAAGAGTTAGTCACCTGCATGAAGCTCCCAGCAAGAGGGGGCAATATTGCCATCAAATTGGACATGGAAAAAGCCTATGACAGACTAGATTGGCAATTCATGATCTGGGTCTTCAGAGCCTTCAGATTTTTTGAAACTTGAACCAACATCGTGTGGAGATCGATCGGCAACTGGTGGTTCTCCACGATTATTAACAGTAAGGAGGACGGATTCTTCAAATCTAGTCGAGGGGTTAGGCAAGGTGATCCCCTATCCTCTACCATCTTCATCATCACGGCGGACACTTTGAGCAGAAACCTTAATAAGATGGCAAACACCCCAACTTCCAGCATTACCACACAGCCAGCGGATGCCCGATCATCACCTACCTGGCCTTCGCAGATGATATCCACATATTCTCTTCTAGGGACGCCGAATCTGTGGACATCGTCCACAATATGCTCCAGAGGTACGAAAGGTGCTCTGGACAGAAGATCAATCCGGACAAAAGTGCTCTGGGCAGAAGATCAATCCGGACAAAAGTGTAATCTACACCCACCATAACCTCAAGACAGAGCAAGCGGAGAGCATCTCTACCACCACCTCATTCTCCATCCAGCACCCTCCATTCCACTACCTGGGGTGTCCCCCAGTCTACGGCAGATCTAACGTCGGGATCTTCGAAAACCTGATCACTCGTATCAGGAAGAAGCTCGAGGGCTGGCACAATGCCACGCTTTTCCCCCGAAGGCAAGATTATCCTTATCAAATATGTCCTCACTTCCATTCCCATCTACACCCTGGCTGCCTGCTCCCCTCCCAAGAAAGTTCTATCCTATATCGAGAGCATCTTCAGCAACTTTCTCTGGAAACACAGTGGCGGCCACGAGAAGCACCATTGGGCCAGCTAGGATACCATGGCTCGTACTACAGAAGAGGGGGGGGGTCTAGGATTCACGAAACTTTTCTACATCATTCAGGCCTTCTCAATGAAATTGTGGTGGAGGCTTTGCACGAGTAAGAACTTATGGTCTAGGTTCATGAAGGCCAGATATTACAAACACATCCACCCGTCGACGGCCATCGCGAACAGCAAATCCTCAGCAACCTGGTATCGCATCCTCACCGGGCGGTCCCTAGCTGAACCAGTGATTCTCCTTAAGGTGGGTAGCGGCGAAGCTTCGCCATTTCTGGAGCGTTGGGTCGGAGATATCTTGTTGCCCAACATTTTTGCTGCCTCCAGTAACAGCACTATCAAGGACTTATGGGACCTTCCTAAAAACACCTGGAATTGGACCAAAGTACGGGTATGGGCTAGGTCTGAGGCGGTAGATTACATTCGCCGTAGCGGAGTTAAGATCGGAGCTCACGCTGATAAGCTCGAGTGGTCGCCCGATGTTAATGGAGCATTCTCGTTTAAGTTGGCCAGAAGAGTGATCCTAGGCAATGCGACCTCATCTCCCACTTTCGCCTCCTTCTGGCAGACCTGCATCCCCAAGGAGTGGTCCTTCCTCATCTAGAGAGCCCTTCGTAACATCCTCCCTACTGATGACACACTCAACACTATCAGGTTCAGCCTTGCTTCCGCATGTACTTGCTGCGCAGATCGTCAATCGAAAACACTCAACCACATCCTCAGCCAAGGGGAACTACCGATCAAGGTCTGGAGAGCTCTATTCCAGCGCTGTCGGTTGTCTCATGGGGGCGACAACTTTTACCATCTCATGGCTACCTGGGCATCGGTGTCACATGGCCACCAGATCGCCGCTGCGGCAGTCACGTGGGTTCTTTGGAAAAATCAAAACAAGGCTAGATATGAAGGCCGCTAGTACAATGCAGACCAACGTATCTGGGAGACCATTCGTCAGTGCCGTAAACGGAGAGCCCTATGCAAACATGACCAGACGGTATTCTGGAATGCTCTCTTTCCTCGGATTAGCCAGGTTGATTATCATTTTCCTTGTTTCCTCTTCTTTTGTCAGTATACGTGTATAGGCATCGGTATTTTACGCCTCATGGTATACTTGTAAAGGTTCGGCCTTTCGTCCTTTATGAATAAGTTGGTAGAAGCGTTCGCCAAATATATATATATATATATATATATATATATATATATATATATATATCATAGTGATCACGGAACCCTAGGGCACCTCCTTCTCCACCATTGACTCCGGTGTGGCCATTGGCCGTGCCGGCGTCCCTCTCGGGGCTGCCATACCAATTGGATGGCAGCGCCATCCCCTAACATTGCTCTCTTCATCGCCATAAGGTTCCATGTCCAATCGATACTTCGTAGAGGTTGTGGGCGGCCAGGCTCTCTCGTCTGTACTGCTCATTCCTCCTAGATCGGTTTCCACCTTCAAGGGTGCACCTTCAATCTCCTTCTCAGAGGAGGAAGAAACTACTCTGGCCTCTCCCCTTCGCTTTGCGTTGGTAGAAAAAATTTCTCATTATCGGCCTTCTATCGATAATATCCGTAAAGCCCTTACAGAGTTTTGTAGGAACGAAAATGTAAAGCAGAATACTCTAGAGGGGGGTGGATAGCGTTGGCAGCAAAATAATACTAATTAAAAATGTTAGCAGCAAGATCACAGAATAATAATCACAACTAAATAATGTAAAGGCAGAGATAAGAAAGCAAACGCAAAGACAGCGATGTATACTGGTTTCCCTCTGTTGAGGACTAATCCAGTCTGTAGAACTCTTGCTACCAGTTGAATCCACTATTGACAAAACCGCAAGTTTTCTTACGAAGTGCTTGCAACTTCTACAACGCGAGCTTTGATACGAAGAACTCGTCCAACTTCAATTGTGAAGAGTTGAATCTTCGATCAAGCCTCTGATTACAATCACTCTGAAACTTCTAGACCACACCGCACTGGCAAATCGACTAGAGGATTGTAACTGGCTTGGGATTTAAAATTTGAAGCTCGAGAAAAACTCTTTGGAAGACTGAAAGCTTTTTAAAAGAGAGAAGATTGAATGTGAATGAGTGAGTTAAAATGATCGAAATCCTTCTCTATTTATAAGAGTTCCAAAGACAGAATTTTGGCAGAATTCGGGCAGAATTCAGGAAGAACTCGATGAGTTAATCTCGGTCAAATCCACAACTGCAGGAGGACCAAGTTCCAAGGAATTCAAAAACAAAACGGCCACTAACCGAACTCTGGCCGAACTTTGGCCGAGTTCTGTCAGGGTTAGGTTAGGGTTTTAAAATTAGTTTTTGGGGAATTTTGAAAACCTTTTTGAAGCTTTTGTAAATACGAATGTTTTTCAAAACAAAGGACATTTTAAAAAACATTTTAAAATCTTTTTGGAGTAGCCTATTTGCCAATACGACTCGGTGTACAAAGTATTCCTAGACTCAAATAAAATGAAAAATACATTGCTCAAAGAAATACAGACTCGAATAGGCAAACAGTGCTTCGGTCTTGAACTTAGTAGATAGCTGTTCTTGATCATGTCCAAGAGTCCGAGATATCCTGACTAGATTCATATATCAAGACAGAGTTTGATCAATTATTAAAATCAGTTTGACCATATGACCAATGGGCTAACAATCTACCCCATTTTGATAATTAACAAACTATGAATGATATAACATCTAAGCTTGGAATCAAATCAAAAAAATAGTAAAGTAAAAATTGTTATATCCTACATGCATTATCTCAAAAGATGTTAGATCCTTTATTTCTCCCCCATTGTCACTTAGCAAAATAATTACAAAAGAGAAAACTCCCCCGCAATCAATGCATAAGAAACGAACAATGAAGAAACACATAAAAAAATTATGACAGATGGTAGAGGCAGTAAAAAATAACATCACAGGCATGTATTTGTCTCAGGATATAATAGAGAATTAATACACTAGTGAGAATAATAGAGAATTATGTCACAGGCAGTTTATAATATAGAAGCAGATAAAGATGCTATAAATAAATAAACTGATGTGAAAGATAAACTACGAATCCCATAAAGATGAAATGATGTGCAAGAGACATCAATAAATATCCAGTACAAGTCTGATAATAAGAATCTAAAAAGACAGAAACTTGGAATGTCGGAGCATTTTCAAGTATACAGTAGATAATGTCTAAGTCTCAAAAATCAACTAATATATTATATCTCCTCCTCCTCATCATCATCATCATCATCATCATCAGCATGACCGGCATGTCCAGAAGGACCAGCTACAGAGGTACCAGCTCCAGAAGGGTGAGGAGGAGCGCCAGTGTAAAATCACCGACATAGTCTCGAGGAGCACGGTCAGAACGGTACTAATCATATGCGTTACCAGGCTGAAAGTAGGCATGAACAGCCTCATCCTCACAGCGGTAACCAGAGAAGGCTGGATCTCTAGGAATAGAACCGGCAGAATATCCAATCTGAGCAAATCGGAGATCAGCGAGAGAATTTGCTATCGCCTGATAACGAGTGACATCGCAGAACTCACGTTTGTGGGCCATATCCGTCATCGAGACGTGCAAATCAAAAAGATGCCGGTGTATGCATTCAAAGGTCGTGGCATACTGCTGAGTAGGTGGAGGACGTGGAGCAGTAGGAGGAACAGTAGAAGTAGCAGCAGCAGTCATACTACGACGAGATAACTTCAGAAACTTGGGCTCAGGGTCTTGAGTAAAAGTTGACAAATCAATATCAAAATGCTGGAAGATGCGTGGAAGAATCATCGCATAAGAGAGATTTCTATCTCTTGTATGACAACGTCCCGTCATCTGGATAATGGTCTTAGGGACAGAAAATGGAATTCCCTTAAGAATGTGATATATAGCAGATAATTCAAGAGATGTCACATCATCCTTTGAAGTAGACTTCGGAAGGAGAGTAGAGTAGATGATGCGGTGCAATTCATAATTAAACAAGTTCAAGTTATTTGCCTTGAACTTTCCAGAGCGAACTCGATCAGGTGCACAGAGTTCAGCTTTGAAACTAGCAAGTGTCGTGCCGTCGGGGAAATCAAATTCAGTAATATCAACAAGCGGTGCACCTTCGTTAGATAGACCAAGGATTTCCGCTAAGAGGACATTATTGAACTCGATGTCTAGTCCGCCAACACGAGTACTTACGTCAAACGTGTTTAATATGATATTGCAGTAGAACAGTCTAATGGCATTAGTTGCTATCGGGAAACAAAGTTTAACAACGTGTTGTAACCCTAATGCCTCAAAATAATGGCGGTGTTCTGGAAATACAGTCCATTTGATAGGAGCGCCTGTGCATATGGATCGCATAGAAAAATCTCCATACCACAGAAGGGCTTGATCTAGGGTTTGAAAATAAAACCCATCGAATGCGCCATCGCTCGATTGAACTGGCAAAAAGAGGGAATCCGTAGGTGAATTCGAAGATGATCCTTCCTCGCTAGGATTGGTTGTCTTCTTCCTCTTGAAGGGGTTAAATCCCTTAGGTGCCATTGTACAATAAAAGTAAATATGCACAAAATTGAAAGGAGGAAAGATATGAAGTTATACCTCCCAAGATTCAAGTATGTTGTAGAGAACAACGAACTCCGCACGAATCTAAAATTTGGATGGATTTCACCACGTAGATAGGAAGAAATGGAGTGGTGAAGAACTAGGGTTTGATGGCTCTCGCGCGGCTGCTGTTGCTGTGATGGTGGTGTTTAGAAGCAATGAAGAAGAAAGGCTCTCGGGTTCTGGTTATATAGCCAGATACCTTCAACCGAACTCGGGCCGAATTCGGTCCAAAGTCTGGCCGAATTCGCCTGGGGTTGGTTTGGAACACTTTCTTTTTTATTAGCTCATTTCAAAGATTTAATTCAAAGATTAGTAATTTTAACATTCAATTAATATAATTAATATTATTTTATAGATTAAATATCGTTACACAGCGACTGTCTCAGATTAGCTGTAGGAGTACTATCCCAGCTGGCGGAGGTTCACCGGAGAACTCTTAAATACCGCTTCGCTTCAACCGTAGTTGTGGTGGTAGACAGACTCTTTATTAGCTTGTATCTAACACAGTTTTTGCATATTGACATAAAATCATAAAATAAAATTAATTAACATTATTGACGTCCAAAATTCCTAATTCTCGACGTAAATAATTGTAAAGATCTTCTGCTAGAGATTTTGTGAAAATATCAGCTAATTGATTCTCAGTATCTATGTATAGAAGGTCAATATCTCTATTTTGATGATGATCTCTAAGAAAATGATGTCGAATCTCGATATACTTAGTACGAGAATAACATACTGGATTCTTAGTCAAATTAATAGTGCTCGTGTTATCACAGAAAATAGGAATATGTGTGTAAAATAAATCATAGTCTTCTAAGGTTTGTTTCATCCACAAAATCTGAGCACAACAACGTCCTGCGGCGATATACTCAGCCTCTGTTGTTGATAGGGCTACATAATTTTGCTTTTTACTAAACCATGAGACTAAAGCCTTGCCTAAGAAATGACATGTGCCGCTGGTACTTTTTCTATCAACTTTGCATCCAGCAAAATCTGCATCCGAGTAAACAATAAGGTCAAAGGACTTAGTTTTGGGATACCATAAGCCAACAGAAGAAGTGCCCTTAAGGTATCGAAAGATACGCTTAACTGCGCACAGATGTGATTCCTTTGGATTAGCTTGAAAATGTACACACAGGCAAACACTAAACATAATATCTGGACGACTAGCAGTTAAATAAAGTAAACTATCGATCATACCTCGATACTTACGTGTGTCGACCGGCTTGCCTTGTTCATCAATATCAAGCTTTGTTGAAGTTGCCATCGGAGTGCCAATAGGTTTGACATTATCCAGATTAAACATATTTAGCAAATCTTTTATGTACTTGGCTTGATTTATGAATGTACCATTGTCAGTTTGTTTGATTTGCAGTCCGAGAAAGAATTTCAGCTCTCCCATCATGCTCATATCAAACTCATTCTGTATACACTTAGAGAATTCTTGACACAGAGATTCATCAGTAGATCCAAATATAATATCATCAACATAGACTTGTATTAAAAGAAGCTTGCCATTAAAAGACTTAATAAAAAGTGTAGTGTCAACCTTGCCTTTTAAAAAACCGTTATCAAGTAGAAAAGAGCTTAGATGATCATACCAAGCACGAGAGGCTTGTTTTAAACCGTATAAAGTTTTTTTCAACTTGAAAACATGATCAGGGTTTTTAAAATCTGTGAAACCTAGAGGTTGTGCTACAAAAACTTCTTCTTTTATAAAAGTATTTAAAAATGCACTCTTGACATCCATTTGAAATAATTTGAAATTATGAAAACATGCAAATGTACATAACATATGAATGGATTCTAATCTCACAACTGGGGCATAAGTCTCATCATAGTCGATACCTTCTTCCTGATTGTATCATTGAGCTACGAGTCGAGCCTTATTACGAGTCACTAAACCATTGTCGTTCAGTTTGTTTCGGAATACCCAACGGGTGCCAATGACCGGATGATCAATAGGCTTGGGAACAAGTTCCCAAACTTGATTCCATTCAAATTTGTTTAATTCCTCTTGCATAGCATCTATCCAAAAACTATCACTACATGCTTCATCAATAGTTTTGGGTTCTAGCTGTGAAAAGAATGCAACACTAGAAACAATATCTCTACTGGATGTACGAATACTTACACCTTTGGTAATATCACAAATTACCAAATCCTTTGGATGATCAGCCGTAAATTTCAATCTTTTCGACAGACTCTGAAGGTAGCTAGTTCCTGGATCTTCTCTAGGAGGATCAGCTAGTGCCGAGCTTGGTTAAGAATCAGCTGTTGTTGATCTTGGTACAGTTAGATCTTTGTCATTGTCATTGATAGTCATTTGATTCAATTCATCAAAGGTGACGTTGATTGATTCTTCGATGATCATAGTTCGTTTGTTGAAGACTCTGTATCCTTTGCTCTTGGCCACATAACCTAAAAATATACCTTCATCGGCCTTTTCGTCAAACTTTCCCAAGTTGTCTTTTTATTAAGAATAAAGCATTTACAACCAAATATTCTAAAATATGAAACTGATGGAATTCTATCAAACCATAACTCAAATGGAGTCTTCTTCGATTTAGGTCGAATTAGAACTCTATTGAGAACAAAGCAAGCTGTATTGACAGCTTCAGCCCAAAAATATTTGGGTAGACTAAACTGGTTTAACATTACTCTGGCCATTTCGGATAGAGTTCTGTTCTTACGTTCCACAACTCTATTTTTTTATGGAGTCCTAGGGCAGGAGAACTCGTGCACAAAATCGTGTATGTCACAAAATTGCTCAAACTCTGCATTCTCGAATTCGCCACCATGATCGCTTCTAATACGAGTGATCATGTAACCTTTTTCATTCTGTACTTTCCTGCAAAAGGCAACAAATTCGGATAATGCATCATTCTTGCGTGTCAAAAAGTATATCCACGTGTATCTAGAGTAATCATCTACAATTACAAAAGCATATAACTTACCTCCGAGGCTAGCAACTCTGCTAGGACCAAATAAGTCCATATATAGCAATTGTAGAGGTCTAGTAGTACATACTGCGTTTACTGACTTGAATGTGGATCTGGTAGCTTTATTCTATTCACATTGGCTGCATACCGAATCCTTCTTGAATGTTATGTCCGGTAAACCGCGTACTGGCTTCTTCGTCGATAATCTTGAGATTGTGTCCATATTTGCGTGACCGAGTCTCATATGCCACAGATGACTCTCATCACTTTTAGCCATTATGCATCTACCTGAAATGTTAGTTTCTTCCAACAAATAGAAAACATATATGTTGTCTTCCCTGATACCTTCAAAGATAGTACTACCAGTTGAGCTACCAACTATAGTACATTTGTCTTTGCCAAAGTTGATGCCATAACCATGATCAGCTAGATGACTTACGCTGAGTAGATTATGTTTCAACTCGGTAACCAGACAGACATCCTTAATCACAGGATAGGGAGACTTACCAACATCAACGATACCAATGATATACCCTTTCAAATTGTTACTGAAGGAGACATAATCTTCCTTTTTTTCTTCGACAGTGTTGCAAATAGTGTAGCGTCACCGGTCATATGCCGTGAACAACCGCTGTCGAGAATCCATTTGCTTTTAGCATGTGAAAGGTGTTCCACCTACAAAACAGTTTGCAGATTAAACTTTTGGTACCCATTTCTTGTAGGGTCCAGAAATGTTAGCTTTTGGTATCCATGCATAAATATTTAAATCAACAAGCTTTCTGATTCTATATGCCGAAGAAATATGACCAATGAGGCCACAATAATGACATTGTACATGTTTAGTGTTGAAAGCAGAGTGATGTACACGGTTGGTAGGTTTAGGTTTTCTAGTATAGAAGAAAGCATACCTATAATCCTGTTTGGGCTTAACCTTTTGGGGTAAAGGTTTGATAGGGTTAGGTCTGACAGTGTTTGGTTTGGGAATGTTCCGATTATTCGGTAAGTGACACATGTTAGGGTAGGAAGCAGCAGTCTCAGGCTATTTTCCTAACCTAATTTCCAATCTTTTGGAAGTGTCATACAACTTAGTATAGTCAGAGGTGAGTGCTTCCATTCTGACTTGTGTACATTGAAGACTTTTCTTTTCTTTAGAAAGTTCTTCTTTCAGTTGGTCAATAACCTTGTCTTTCTCTTCAGATGACTTGGTAGTCTCGTATAATAAGAGCTTAATAGAGGAAAGCTCACCAGACTTACTAACATTATTTCTAACCTCAGCTAGTAGGTCGGTAAGTCTTCCTATTTCATCTTTGTACTCTTTGAGTACCTTCTTAGAGGTCTGATATTTGCTACGCAGTTTTCTGTAATCACTTATCAGTTCACTGAAGGCATCTCCTAATTGCTCAAAGGTGAAGTCAACATATGTATCAACTACAGGTTCAGAGAGTACCTGATCGGATGTCATAAAGCATACATTTGAAGCGTCTTCTGATTGTTCATCTTCTGAGTCGCTGGATTCACTTTCATGCCATATGCTGGTGTTGGCATATCTCCGAGATGTTGATCTCTTCAGATTCCCTTTCTTATACCTGTTGCTCTTCTTGCTTGATGATGAGTTTGTAGGACAATCCTTCTTTATGTGTCCCTTCTTCTTGTAGCCATAGCAGACAGCATCATCTTGATACCAGTTGTTGCTGCTATTGTTTTCTTTGGCTTTCTTCTCATATCTCATGAATCTTTTGAATTTTCTTGCTAGGAGTGCTTGATCTTCAGCATCAGATTCACTGCTGTCTGAATCACCTTCAGCAGCTTTTCTGTGCTGAGCCTTGAAAGCGATCGTCTTCTTTTTTGGTGCAGGCTCTTTAAAATCTTGTAGCTCCAGTTCATGAGTGAGTAGCTTACCAATGAGTACTTCGAGGGACATAGTTGTGAGGTCGTTCCCTTCAATGATCGCAGTAGCCTTTGGAATCCAGTTCTTAGTAAGCGCTCGCAGGAGTTTGCGAATCTTTTTATGGTTACTGTAATCTTTGCCTATGGAGGACAAAGGATTTACAATATCCAAGAATCTTTTGAACGTCTGAGTAACTGTTTCGTTGGGCTTCATCTTGAACACCTCATACTCTTGAGTAAGTCTGCTGACCTTTGATTCTTTGACTTGAGTCGTGCCTTCATGTGTGACTTAAAGGAGCTTCCACACTTCATTAGCAGTTGTGCAGATAGACACCGTGTTAAATTCAGTTCTGTCTAAAGCACAAAATAAAGCGTTAATAGCACATGCGTCAAGACTGGCCTTTTTCTTTTTTTCCTCTGTATATCTGTTATGGGGTTTTTCAACTAAAACTCCATCAATATTTATACGAGGTGGCTTTTGATAGCCATCAATAATAATAGACCATAAATCAAAGTCAAGTGATTTCAAGAAGAAACTCATCCATGTTTTCCAATAGGTATAGTTCGTACCATCAAACAGTGGAGGTCTGTTTGTGGCCTGGCCTTCACTTGTGAATTTCACAGTAGCCATGTGTTGTGCTGTGATCTATATAATAATTAGTTAAATGAATAAATAATTGCAATGTTACCTTGCTTTACCTATAACACCCGCTCTGATACCAATTATAGGAACGAAAACGTAAAGCAGAATACTCTAGAGGGGGGTGAATAGAGTTGGCAGCGGAATAATGCTAATTAAAAATGTTAGCAGCAAGATCACAGAATAATAATCACAACTAAATAATGTAAAGGCAGAGAGAAGAAAGCAAACGCAAAGACAGCGATGTATACTGGTTTCCCTCTGTTGAGGACTAATCCAGTCGGTAGAACTCTTGCTACCAGTTGAATCCACTATTGGCAAAACCGCAAGTTTTCTTACGAAGTCCTTGCAACTTCTACAACGTGAGCTTTGATACGAAGAACTCGTCCAACTTCAATTGTGAAGAGTTGAATCTTCTATCAAGCCTATGATTACAATCACTCTGAAACGTCTAGACCGCACCGCACTGGCAAATCGACTAGAGGATTGTAACTGGCTTGGGATCTGAAATTTGAAGCTCGAGAAAAACTCTTTGGAAGACTGGAAGCTTTTTAGAAGAGAGAAGATTGAAAGTGAATGAGTGAGTTAAAATGATCGAAATCCTTCTCTATTTATAGGAGTTCCAAAGACAAAATTTTGGCAGAATTTGGGCAGAATTCGGGCAGAACTCGATGAGTAAATCTCGGTCAAATCTACAACTGTAGGAGGACCAAGTTCCAAGGAATTCAAAAACAAAACGGCCACTAACCGAACTCTGGCCGAACTCTGGCCGAGTTCTGTCAGGGTTAGGTTAGGGTTTTAAAATTAGTTTTTTGGGAATTTTGAAAACCTTTTTGAAGCTAATGTAAATACGAATATTTTTCAAAACAAAGGACATTTTAAAAAACATTTTAAAATATTTTTAGAGTAGCCTATTTGCCAGTACGACTCGGTGTACAAAGTATTCCTAGACTGAAATAAAATAAAAAATACATTGCTCAAAGAAATACAGACTCGAACAGGCAAACAGTGCTTCGGTCTTGAACTGAGTAGATAGTTGTTCTTGATCATGTCCAAGAGTCCGAGATATCCTGACTAGCTTCATATATCAAGACAGAGTTTGATCAATTATTAAAATCAGTTTGACCATATGACCAATGGGCCAACAAGTTTGTCTTCGATGGTGCCATTAATGTTGGTCTTATAGATTCCAAATATATCCTCATTTGCCCCTCCTACGAATCTGATTACCTACGTCCTCGTTCGAAGGACACATTGTATATTGCTCGAGCTCCGATGAGGATCTTCAAATGGGAACCCGACTTCTCCACAACTCAGGAATCCCCCATCATCCCAGTTTGGGTTAATCTCCCTAACCTCCCACACCACCTCTATGCCAAGGAAGCACTTTTTGCCATCATCGGAGCGATAGGTCATCCACTTAAAATTGATAAAGCCATGGCAGATTTGTTTCACCTAAGCCTCGCAAGAGTTTTCCTTGAGATTGATGCATCCAAACCATTACAACAAAGGATTTGTATAAATATGCCTCGAAACAGAAGCTTATGGCAACATATTGAATACGAATCCTCTCCTTTATTCTGCAAGACCTGCCGTCATCAAGGACACTCCACGAATTCATGTAAAACCAAACAGAAAGAGAAAGGGAAAGAGATCATCGTACAAAAGGAGGGTCAATCGTATGTCACTCGCATCTTGTCCAGAGGGGAGTAGGAAATTATTGGCGAACCGTCCAATCAGCTACGTCCAATGGCAACTCCTACTCAAGTTCCTATCCGTCAGCAAGAGCCCATACAGGTGGCTAATACTCAAGCCCCTAGCCGTCAGCACGACCCCACTCAGGCATATCCGTTTTCCCGTACAGGATTAAGCATAAATCCTTCGGACATTAACCCTCCATTAATTCCCCCAGATCCTCCAATAAGGGGTGATGAGACACTTGCTACACCAAACCCTACTGAGGAAGCCACATCTATCCATGAGCCACCTGCAGAATTCGAGGCCCTTAATGAAGACGGTGATGCTGGAATTGAAGAAGGAGAGGTACTTGGGCACAACTGGGCGGATGTAGCCGATGAAGGAGACGCTAGAGCCATAGTAGATTCTCGTACCACAGAGAAGGATGTCCAAGAGAAAGAAGCGGCAGTATCTCGTCCCCTCCCATCGCAGCGTAAGAAGAAAATCCCTACACCGTCAGATAGAATCCTCCGCTCCGTGTCCACTAGTACATCAACTGGTACCCCAAAACAAAATATTAATGTTTGATTTCCTTATATGGAATGTTTGAGGGGTAGCCAATAAAATAACGATTAAGAGGATCAAGAACCTAGTTCAGATCAACAAGGTCCAACTTCTAGCAATCATAGATCCTAAAGTCTCAAAGAACCAATTAACTGCATACCAGCTCAAACTTGGCTGCCAACAATCATTATCAAATGCTAGAGGCAACATCTGGATTTTGACTCGGGCTGGAGCGTCCATGAAATTGGTAGATTCTTTTGATCAAGCTCTTATAATTCAGTTTGTAAATGACTTACTGCCTTCAGAAGTTCTCATCTCAATTGTCCATGGTCACAATGCTAAAGAAGGACGTTTAGAGATGTGGGAGAGATTACAACACATCCAATCCTCTTGTAACTACCCATGGGCAGTCGGAGGGGATTTTAATGTTGTCAAGAGTAGGAAGGAAAAGATAGGTGGTCTAGCCCCTAGTCATCAGGCCATGAATGATTTCAGCAACTTCCTCATGACTACCGGCCTAACAGAGCTGCCATGTACGGGAAGTGCCTTCACATAGATCAAATGTGAGGGCGACAAACAAGGATCAAGGCTGGACCGAATGCTGCTGGATAAGGATTGACTATCTCTCTTGCCTTTATCGGTTGAAGAACATCTCACCCGTAATGAATCAGATCATACCCCACTGCTCATCAAGTTCAAATCAGCCAATACAGGTGGCAGGAGAGCCTTCAGGTTCTTAGATTTTTGGGTGAAGCATAATGACTTTCTAAAGGTGGTCGATAAAGTATGGCATTCAGTGAATCATGTCAACGCTTTAGTCAGGGTTGCCGATAGATTGGTAGCATGTAGAAAGGCCTTTTTCCGCTTGGACTCATGCTACTTTTGGGGACATGTTTCAGCAGGTGAAGTCTGCAGAAGATGAGGTTTTAGCGGCGGAGATCGCATTTGAACAAGACAATTTTGCTTACACTCGAGAATAGCTCTATAAAGCTAGAGCTCTACTGAAACAACGTCTCTTCCATGAGGACTCTTACTGGAAACAAAAGGCAAGACTTCGATGGAACATTGATGGGGATCGAAACACTTCATATTTTCATGAATGTGTTAACAGTAATCGAAGGAAGCTCTGCATCCATTCCATTAAACGGGATGATGGCATTGTTCTAACTGAATTACTTGATATTCAAGCAACAGCTAATGAGTACTTCGCGGCTCAATTCATGAGTACGACTACAGTTACAGATGATGACTTAATGAGTAACATTCTTTCACTGATTGATGCAAATGACAACTTTTTATTGACGACAGCCCCCACGAAGGAGGAGCTCTATTCTACTATCAAAGGATTCTAAAAGTGCAGCGGGTCCAGACGGTTTCACTGCATGTTTCTTTCTCGTCTCTTGGCCAATAATTGAAGCAGACATATTGGAAGCAGTTTCTCTGTTCATGGATGGTTTTGCTCTCCCCAAAGCCATTTCTAGTACATTCTTCATATTAATCCCGAAGGTGAAGAATCCAAATTCATGGTCTGATTTTCGTCCAATCAGTTTATGTATTGTAATGAATAAGATCATATCCAAGTTACTCGCAAATAGATTGGCTTCCATTCTCCCCCGTATCATATCCCAGAACATAGCGAGTTTGTTCGAGGTAGGGAGATAGTTGACAATGTCGTTCTAGCTCAGGAGATGATGAGCATGATGAGAATTAAATATAGAAGAGGCAATGTGGCAATCAAATTAGATATGGCCAAAGCATATGATCGGCTCGATTGGGGATTCCTGATGAAGGTAATGCGAAGGTTTGGATTCAATGAGGTTTGGATTAATATCATATTTTGACTCCTTAATAATGTCTGGTACTCGACGGTTATCAATGGGGAGTCCTCGGGTTTCTTCCATGGATTTAGAGGAGTGCGTCAAGGTGATCCATTGTCACCAGCTCTCTTTATCATAGCAGCCGAAGCCTTATCTTAAAACCTCAAGCATTTGGTTGATCTACCTTCTTTCAACCACTTTTACTCTCCTAGTGGCTGTCCGACAGTGACACACCTCGCCTATACGGATGACATATTAATTTTTTTAGTCGGGGACGTCTTATCTATTTGAGCATTGTGATCACTTCTAGGTAGATATGAAGCAGCTTCTGGCCAACTGATCAATCTCCATAAGTCCTCATTATATGTCCACTCGAACTTTTTATCAGTTCGTGAGGCTGAATTGCGATCGATCACAGGATTCGGATCCTCAAATCTGTCGTTCTCATATCTGGGTTGTCCATTAATGTCGGGCAAGAAAAACGTCAACATGTTTGAAGATCTTCTTTCCAGGATCAGGAATAGAAATGAAGGGTGGCAGCAAAGACTTCTTTCATATGGGGTAAGCATGTGCTTTTAAAATCTGTTCTTACCTCTATTCCTATGTATACCTTGGCAGCATGTAATCCTCCAAGGGATGTTCTGAATCAACTAGAGATGATGTTTTCAAAATTCTTCTAGTGATCGAAAGAAGGCATATATAAACATACTTGGCTTAGTTGGAGCAAAATGGCAAAACCATATGAGGAAGCAGGGCTCAGGCTTAGAAGTTTGGATGAAATTATCAACTCCTTCTCTACAAAGCTTTGGTGGAAGCTGAAGACACAAGATGGGTTATGGGCTACATTCATTAAAGCTAAATATTGCAAATATACTAGTCTCGACACAGTACAAGCCAACTCAAATGCTTTCCTTAAGAGGCTTCTAAAGGAGAGAGCTTTGGCGAACCATCTTGTTGCAGCTCATCCAACAGTCAATAACAGGTGGATATGGACTCCATCCAGATCAGGTATATTTTTACTATCGTCGGCTTGGAGGCAGACCAGAGTACCACACAATTGATGTCCAGATTTTTCCTATATTTGGAATTCTTGTATTCCAACAAAATGGTATGTGCTTGGGTAGCGTATACTTCATTTCTAGTACATCCCTCACGTAGGAGTATCTTCCCGCTTTTGGGGTCCTCCTCCACCTATTTTGAGGACTACCTCAGTCATCCCAAATGTTCTTCAGTCACTACCACCTCCAGCACCGGTGGATGCAACATATTGTTCGTTCCTTTTTGAGAGATGATGGATGCGCAGCACCGTCAGTCCGTCGACATAAGACAGGGCATTGAGAATGCCCACCAGGTGGCTAGGCAGCAGTTGAGAGGGTGGCTGCCTAGCGACATGGAGGACATGTTTAGCCTCCGAGGCCACGGAATATCATTGACTTCCAGAAGATGCAGCCCAAGGACTTCCACGACACAGAGGTATCCTGTATGCAGATGACTGGATTGAGTATATTGAGGGAATATTTCGTCTGGCACAGATTTTGGGCAATTTGTAGATTGAGGAGGTGGGCAGTCAGATGCTCGACCTTGCCTTGACATGGTACCACACCGATCCGAGGGTCAGGGTCGAGTGACAGACTTGGAAGGCTTTTAAGAAGCATTTCAAGGAAAAAATTTCCCGGACGTGGCTCTTAGTGCCTTAGAGAGATAGTTTGAGGGCCTGGTCCAGCGGAACCTGACAGTGGAGGGTATGCTGGGGAGTTCTGCCATCTGGGCAAATTCGTGGAGGGGCTAAGTGAAGCAACAAAGGCGAGAAAGTTTTGTAAGGGCTTGATCAAGGAGTTAAAGTCATTGACCAAGAGTGACCGTAATGCTACCTTTGAGCAGACTTTGGCGGGCGCTGTGGCAGCAGAGGATGACTTTGAGATGAAGACCAAGAGGGGTCGAGATAGTTTCAGAGCAGGTAGCAGTGCAGGCCCTGCCAAGAGGCCCCATATCCAGTATCAGCAGCAGAGGCTATTTCAGTACCAGCAGCATCAGGGCCAGGGTCGTGCGCCTTTCCAGCAGGTGCACCAGCAGCAGAGGCCGGGACATCAGCAGGTACCGAGGCAGCATCAGGCCATTACTTGACCCTTTGATAAGAAGCCAGGGTATGGGTAGAATGACTGCAAGAAAATGTTGGGTAAGTGCCTACTGTGCGGATCCGCAGAGCATCAGCTGAAGGATTGCCCCCTAGCTTCAGCTCGTATGGCTCAGGGTGGAGCCGTAGTCCAGGAAGGAGGAACAAGGGCACTGGCAGCTCAGCATAAAGGCCCACCCTTACAGACTTAGAAATAGAGGTTTGCACAGCATCAATAGCAGGCCATGGGAGGCCAGCAGGGGCGAACTTTCGTCGTGGCAGCTGAGGAGACCGAGCCAGTCGATGATCTAATAGCAGGTTTTGTCCTTCTTGATTCTATTCCAGCATTCGCTTTATTTGATTCTAGGGCTTCCCACAGTTTTATGTATGTATCTTTTGCTATTGGACACCATCTTGCATCTAAACCTTTGCCTAGGACTTGCAAGATCACGACTAGGGATGGTATCATCCTAGTCAGTAATGTTTGCAAGGATCGAAGAGTTATTTTTGGAGACCGAGAGCTGGATATGTGTTTTCTCGTAATGCCACTACCGAGTTATGATATTGTACTCGGGATAGATTAGTTGAGTAGACACCATGCCAGTATAGATTATCGTAGAGGTTAAGTGTTTTTTAGATTGCCAAGAGAGCTAGAGTTCGAGTTTGCCTGAGGAGAGGTGGAGCAGAGCAATAGAGTTTTCTATAGAGCTTTAGTAGAGGAGCAAAGTTTGCCACATATATTGATAATGAGTTTATGGATGTTTTTTCAAAGGAGTTGCCAGGTGTCACGCCCTATAACCAGAATACTAGAGAGCGGGGGATAGACACAGCCAGCTACAAACATCAAAGTGTAACCCACCTTGATGTATGGTCACGGCTGTCTAGATGCATAAGGGTTTTACTATAAGCTAACAGTCACTTATGGTCAAGAACAAGCCTAGTGTCTCAATCTCAAGCAAGCAAGTAAATATAACAAGATGGTAGATCATCAGACATACAAAGTAAGGCGCCCGTACATTACATATTCAGATGATCATGAAGATAGTCATACAAAATACAAAGACTAGCAAGAGTTTAAGTCATACATGATCAACCCTAGGATTTGTCAATCATATTACAGCCCTTAGGCAGACAGGAATGTAAATTTAACACAAGCTAACACTTGCTTGGCGTCTAAATGCCTCAAAGAAATAATTTACAATAGAGTGGAAGAGCAAAATAAAACCCACTCATTGCCAGGGTTGCGCCTAGTGTTCACCATCTGGCTAGAAGGCTGGAAGATCCACGGGTGCTACTCCAAAATTTGGCCATACAAAATCAGCTGGGTTAGACCCCAAAAAGAGCAAGTGCCACAAGGGAGGCTTCACTTAAGAACTAAAACCAGCATATTAACACATAAATACATCAATGATAATGAAAGACATGAGTTAGAGAAACAAGACGATAAAAGATAAGATAACTAAAGGACTATTCCAGTAACCATGTTATAACCCGTAAACCAAACAAGGATCGGGGTTGTAACTCTTCACCTGAACATAACTTATTCTCTAACCAATTATCGACAAAGTAAAGTATAACAGTAACGTGTTGAGATAACCATGTACTGGTCTTGCCTAGGCAAGACCAGACTAGACTCTATCCATCTATCATAGCCAAGCAATGAGTACGGCTTGCTACTTTAACTAACTAGGGTTATCACAAGCTTAGTTACTAACAGGATGCATCGAGATGTTCCAACAGCCATAAGTCCTGCAGTCTTAATCCAGGTTATCCGGTCACAAGTTGAGAGAGTTGGATTAGGTGACTTGGGGGTACAACACATGACAGTATGCTGGAAATGTACCCTACTCGACGGCAGGCTACAAGTCCAATTAGAGTGCCCAGATAACGGGACTACCTGTAGCTGGGAAATCTCTTCATGGACTACTTGATCAATCTAGTCATTATTCTAGTCAAATTCAGTACAAATTCTTGACCATAAAAATTAGGAATTCGTGTCTTAAACATGATACAAGACGAGACATGTAGCTTATACAAGCACAAATACCTACGGTGTCAAGACAAGAGTTACTTAGCAAGTCAAGATAGTTGTCGCAATAGCATATCAAGATTATCATGTTGGTTACTTATTAAGTCCAGGGTGCGTCACAACGGACCACCATCAAGAATTATCATGTCAAGTTACTGGTCAAGAGTGCACCACGATGGGTCACTATCAAGGGTTATCATGTAAAGTCACAATGTCATGTCGTGTTTATGTAAGTGCACTACGACGGGCTACTATCAAGAAGTTGTGTAGAGAGTGTATGTTTCATACCAAGATTGTGTCTAAAGCTCAGAATACCTGTGTAACATGGAAAATAACATTATAGGACTTAGTCACGTAAGAGTCAAACAAAGTCACAATTTACACTAAGGACCATGGGGTGTTATGAAGAGCATGCACCCAAGATGGATGTGTTGAGAGAGGCATGCGCCCAAGGCTATGCGCCTAAGGGCATGCGCCTACATGAGTAAGGCAGGTTGCATGGTCTATGCGCCCACATACGTGAGTGAGGCAGGGGGTATCATGGAGAGAGAATAGTTTTAGGAAGGCATGCACCTGGAGCTATGCGCCCAGGGCTATGTGCCCACATGTATGCGCCTGCATGCATGCGCCCAAAGTGTGGAGTCAAGGTGACTTAGAGAAAGTCAAGAGACTTACTCTATGATAAGTGCGTGCATGACAGTGCCTATGAGCCCAAGGAAGGAAACATGGTGCACTGGTGCGCATACAAAACTATGTGCCTAAGCCAGGGAGGGCCTTGGGGCTATGCGCCCACATGAGTGAGTAAGGGAGACTTGGGCGCATATATATGGCAATGCACCCAAGGAAGCGTACAGTGGACGCATAACAAATCTATGCGCCCCAGCACTGTGCTTCTTCCCCAACCCGAGAGCACAAGTTTATTGAATCCATAAACTTCTCAAGATCATAAATCACTCAAAAAAAATCAAAATCTGGGTTTTCAAAGGTCTAACTTGAGTAAAATTGATTTCTCTACAACATGGAACAATCAAAACTTGAAAATAATGAAGTTTGATAGATCAAAACCCAAGAAAATCAAGTTTTGCATAAATTTAGATCTACAAAAACTAATCCTTCAAAACCAAAAATATCAAGTACTAAATATCCTTAGAATCATGTAGGAAAGATAATAGAACAACAAAAATGGAGTTCCTCCATGAAGTAAGCTAGCACTTGCCTTTGGAGGGGGAGAGGTTTTAATGGAGAAGAAGAAGAAGTTATGAGAAATAATGAAGAGAGAGAAAGAGTAGTTGGGTTATAAAGGGGTGGTTTCATTTTGAACCAACTTGGTTCAAACCAAGCCAAAATAAACCAAGCCAATCTACACCAAGACCAAACCAAGCCAAGCTATGCTAGACAAGTAAAAATACGGGTCGGGAGTCCGTACACGTATACTAAAAATACGAATAACGAAAAACGGGAGTGACAACTCTACCCACCTTAAAAGAATTCTGTCCTCGGAATTTAATCAAGCGGCTAGAGATGTCAGGGCAAGCTATACTAATCACAGACAATCTACAACTAGCAGTCAATTAAGCAATCATTCATGCAAGCAAGGAATTAAAAGCATAAGGCATAAGGAAGATATTATACCTTATGAGTCAAACAGGTGTGGATATCGCAAGCGGATATCATCCTCACACTCCCAAGTTGACTCACCCAAAGAGTGATGACCCCAAGCAACACGAACTAAACTAATAGTCTTGTTCTTGAGTATCTTCTCTCTCCGGTCCAATACGGATATGGGTCTTTTTTCATTCAAAAGGTTGGTACCAACAACCAATTCTGAATGATCAAGGACATAACTCGGATCTGGGATATACCGTCGTAATTGGGATACATGGAAGACATCATGTACCTCACGTAATGACGGTAAAAAAGCGAGACGATAGAACACATCACCTACCTGCTCTAGAATGTCGAACGGCCCTATATACCTAGGGCTAAGCTTTCCTCGTATGCAAAACGAATGATGCCACGGGTAGGCGAGATCCTAAGGAATACATGGTCGTCGATGGAAAATTCAAGGGAACGCCGATAAGAATATGCCCAATGATGCTGACGATCTTATGCAACTCGAAGATGATCTCTGACTTGTCTGATCACCTCAATAGTCTACGTAATCATCTCTGGACCAAGCATCTGCCTCTCGCCTATATCATCCTATGCTAATGGGGATCTGCACTTCTTACCGTACAAGGCTTCAAAGGGTGCCATCTGGATACTGTCCTGGAAACTATTGTCATAGGAGAACTCCACGAGATGCAGGTGATCTTCCCACGAACCACCAAAGTCGAGTGTACATGACTGCAACATATCTTTAAGAGTCTGGATCGTGCGTTCGGACTGACCATCTGTCTGAGGATGATAAGCTGAACTGAACTTGAGACGAGTCCCCTAGCTCCCTTGAAGACTCTGCCAAAAGTGTGATATAAACCTCGAATCTCTGTCGGATATAATACTGATCGGTACTCCGTGCAACCTAACTATCTGCATGAGGTACATTTCTGTAAGCTGATCTGTCGACTGGCCAATTCTGAAAGGGTTAAAATGAGCTACCTTGGTGAGTCTGTCAACTATGATCCAGATAGCATCTCTCCTAAGTAGGGATCTAGGTAACCCAGTTATAAAATCCATGGTAATGTGCTCCCATTTTCATTCTGGGATCGGTAAAGGTTGAAGAAGTCCAGCCGGTCTCTGATGTTCAGCCTTGATTTGTTGGCAAACTAAACAATGAGAGACAAACTAGGCTATCTCCCTCTTCATGCCATTCCACCAAAAATGCTGACGGATATCACGATACATCTTCGTACCGTCGGGATGAATTGAATACTACGAATTGTGAGCCTCTGCCATGATCTCTTGCCTGATATCACCTCTAGGTACACAAAGACGCCTTTCATGTCGAAGTGTACCATCATCATGAATACACAACTCTGCTCTCTGTCCTGCTACACATTCTTTCCTAAGCCGTTGAAGCTTAGAATCCACTGACTGAGCTAACTTAATCCTCTCAACTATACTGGACTGAACTTGCATACTGGATATTAATGTCACATTGGTAGGAAGAACAACTTCAATACCCATCTTCTGAAGATCTGCTAATAATTCTGGCTATGCTATTAGAAAATAAACTTCGGCTCTTCTGCTCAATACATCTGCAACAATGTTGGCCTTCCCAGGATCATACAGCAAGTTGATGTCATAACCCACAAGTAGCTCTAGCCATCTTCTCCGACGCATGTTAAGATCCTTCTGGGTAAACATACTTAAGACTCTTGTGGTCGGTGAAAATCTCCACCCGATCTACATACAAATAATGCCTACAAAGCTTAAGTGCGAAAACCACCACTGCTAACTCTAGTAATGGGTCGGATAATTCCTCTCATGATCATAAAGCTGATGTGACGCATAATCTACTACCTTACCATGCTGCATCAAGACGAATCCCAATCCCTTACCGGAAGCGTCACAATAGACTGAAAATCCTCCAGTCCCATCTGGAAGTGTGAGAATGGGTGTTGTCATCAATCTTTGCTTCAACTTCTCAAATGAACTCTGACACTCTGCTGTCCAAGCAAACTGTATATCATTGCGGGTCAACTGTGTCAATGTTGCTAAAATTCGAACAAAGTCTGATACAAACCGCTGGTAATAGCCAGCCAATCCTAGGAAACTCCAAACTTCTGCGACGGTACTGGGAACTGGCCATGTTTCTATAGCCACTATCTTCTGGGGGTCTACTTCCACTCCACCTCTGGTGATGATGTGGCCCAAGTACGAGATACGATCCAACCAAAACTTGTACTTACTGAACTTCACGTACAACAGGTGCTCTCTGAGAATCTGAAGAACTACACGAAGATGTTGCTCATGCTCTGCCTCATTCTTTCTATCAATGGTACCGTCCTGTAGACTCCCCCTGACACTAGTGCCGTCCTTGAACGCAAATCAATGGTGAATTCTATCTCTCTTTCTGGGGGCATGCTTGAAAGCTCTTCGAAAAATACATCAGAAAACTCTTCTACTACTCTGGGAAATTGAACTGCTACTGCCATCCGCAATACTGGTGGAGAAGGTTCTACTTCGCCTCTGGAAAATGAAAACTCCGGTTCGTCGGGAATACCAAAAATAATCCTGCCAATATGGCAATCTATTCTTGTGTATTGATCCTTCAACCAATCCATTCCTAGGACCACATCATAGTCGGCCATCAAAAATTCTATCAACCTAACGAAAAACTCCCTACCGCTAACTATGATTCGACACGAGGAATAGACTCTATCTACTTCCACAAGACCGTTACCAGTAAGTATATTGAGCCTTACTGATAATGACTCGAGCTCCAGTTCTATCCGTGTTACAAATTGTACAGACATAAATGAATGTGATGCACCCGAATCAAATAATATGGATGCTATAAAAGAGTTGACGAGAATGGTAACTGCCACCACCTCACTTGATGCCAATTCTTCTGCTACGGTCAGAGCCATAACATGTCCTTGTCCTCTTGGTGCTGGTCCTCTCTGTTGGAAACCTCTCTACTAGTTCTGAATCTGAGCTTGGGCATACTGCTGAGCCTGAGGCGGCAATGGCCTCGGAGGATGGTACTACTTCTGCACTGGTGCTGGAACCCTAACCGATGGACTCGTTATTGTAGGGCTAAAAAATCAAGTTGTGCCATATATTTACTACTCAGTATTCAAATTGCACCTCAAAAATCAAGCTGCACCATTGATATGAAGTCAGATATCAAACTGCGCCAATGATTAGGTTGCGCCATATATCAGTCTGCGTCTAGTCACATTGCGCCAAAGTCTATATGGTGTCTGACATTTAATGGCCATCATTACCTAACAGCACTGACAACTGACAGCACAGTAAACGGAGAAAATCTCTTTGAATCCCTCGAATTGTGCCGTTCGAGGAGATTGGATTTACTGCTGTCCTACACATCTTGTGAGTTGTGCCTAGGCACAATCTAAACAAATTCTATAGTTGCGCCTAGGCGCAATCTGAACAGGCTTATGCATTCAGTTGCGCCTAGGCGTAACCCAATTAGGCACAGTTTGACTGGTTGACCGAAGCTCGTGCAACTTGATGAAGTTGAGACAACTTACATTCTAAAACAGGATGACATAGCGTACATGCCACTAATCTCTCAAGACGTGTCTGCTATTCTGTACACGACCATGCACATCTCAATCATATGATGACACACGTCTAAATACAGTTAGTACACAATTGGTTAACTGAATGAAAGTTGGCACAACATCAGGTTGGCGCAACCCAATGTGGCACAATGCAGCCTCGTGTACATCAGAATAACTGCTAAAACAATTATTTCCAGAACTCTATAAATAGAGTTTCCAATCACTTTCAAAGCAGATCACACAGAGAGATCAAGAACTCTTACAAAATTGCTGCTGTATTCTACAGAGGCTCTAGTCTTCAAGTTCACATAGTCCAAGGGATAAAGTGATCGTCTTCTGATCAGATTCCTATAGTTGTACTTTCCCAGAATTCAAATTGTACTCTTGTACTATTTTCAAAAGTTTGTAATATAACAACTTTTTGTTTTTGCAAACAAAATGGCGACTCTGCTTGGAACGACTTTCTCCTCCGATGAGAAGGTGACAACTTAATATGACGTTGCGTCGATCGGCAAGACGCAGAAGACTCTGGTTGTTCAAGTCAACCAGACAGCCTCTTAAGATATGATCAACAAAAATAGCAACAAGTGCACGATGGCTATCACCAAGAACAAAACTGTGTGGACTCCTAAGTCCTCTACGGTTGTTGTTGCCCTGGCACAATATGCTTCTGTTGCCAAGACGCAATCTGCCTCTGTGGCTCCAGCACAGTCTGTTTCTACTACCTGCACACAGTCCACTCTCACTGCTATCCGTGCGCAGTCCACTACTCTCTTTGCTGCCAAGGCACATTCTGTTCAAGCTGTTGCTAAGGAACATTCTACCCATGTTGCTTCCAAGACGCAACCCATAGCCTATATTACTAGGGTGCAACAAGTAGCCCATAGTATTGTGGCACAACCCAAACAATCAGTTATTCAGGCGCAGTCTGCTGCTCTGGCGCAACCCAAGGGAACTAGTCTTTTGGCTATTCCCTCTTCTAATTCTCCAGTTCTAAACTTGGAGAAACAATGTTCTAGTGCCAAAACTAGACAGAACAAAAGGAAGGATCCTTTAACATTTCCTCAACTGGCGCAACCTGTGCCTAAAGTGATCCCACAACAAAACAGAGGGTAACACTTCTTAGCTAACCCTCTACAAAATAAAGGAAAGCACCCTTTGGTCTTTTCTAAAACTTTCCTAGTTTATGACTCAGAGGAAAATATTGTCACGACCCGCACCCTAGAGTAAGGGCACGAGACGTGGGTACGTCCAGCCTACGTCGCAGTATCGGCGGTAGAATGCTGTCCTAGGTCAACAACCATCTAGCAATATATCTCTAAACAGTTTATACTTCTCGAATGGGGGTGACATAGCAGTAAAACTCAATCACAACTAAGGAAGAGATAGCACGATATGAAATAGAACTCAAGAAAATAAATAGATGAAAAGTAGTCTAAGATAATCCCAGCAATATCCAGAAGTACATGGTCTCAGATACAGAATGAAAGAATATATACAACTCTGAACTCCAAATAAAGTCTAGCTAAACATGTCTCATGACTACATAAAAGATAGATAGGCCTAACTAATCTAGTCTAGGCAATCGGGGTGATATCCTCAGCTAGAGCTGGGTCCTTCTGAGGGTCCAGCTCGCAGGTATCATCTAAGGCTGCCCCGTAGTAAGTGTCCAGGCAAGCCTCCTCCTCGTCCTCTATATATTTTCAACAGGTCCAGTCAGGACAGGAGCGAGTACAGTACATCTCAACAGTTCATAGCAGGTTAGAAGATATAATCATGCAGTAAAGTAAGATACAAGTATTGAAAGAAGTGCAGTATGTAAACAGAGAGAGAAAGCTGTAATAGAAATATCTACTATAAATAGAGAACTATCATGTGACTAGTGAGTCAGAGTACAACATAGACATGTAAATGGCATAGGAGATTCTGATGCTACACTATGGAAGAGATTCTGATACTACACTACTTGGATAGTATTCACATGTCTACTTCTACTCCCCCGTACCCCCAATCAGTACACAAGGATCCAACCAAGTTATGTTATGATTCCACGCAAAGCCCCCGAAGGGTGGTACATGGAAGTCCCAAAAATGGGGATTCTAGGAGATTCTAGGATTCCCAGTGAATGGGATAAGAGATTCTAGGAGACTCTGTGATCATAAGAGTATATGTCACAAGTGATCGAAGAACCTGTGAAGCATAATGATACGACATGTAAGTGAAACGCACAAAACATGTAGTACCCGATGCTCCCTAAGGATAACATCTCAAGAAGGGATCCGTATAGTACCAATCCGTGTGACCAACGTGACAGTACAAGTAAAGTAATCTACTGCAGGAAATAGTTCTAAGCAGGATATAAAATGATCAGAGAATGTACTCGCATGTATCTGAGTGTCCAATATGAAGGGTACTGTCCGAGGAGTGGTGTCTGGCTCCTAATCAGAACAGCACAAGTCACAACAAGTCCAAAATAGTAAAATGAAGCCCTACTATACTTTTTACATGATTCTAGGTCAATCTAGGCCAAAGTCAACTCTTGGTCAACTCTGGTCAACCCTAGAAGTCAAACTAGGTCAACCAAGTCTAGACTAGGTCAAACTAGTCTATACTAGTCCACATTAGTCTATACTAGGTCACTATGGTCTAAACAAGGCTATACTAGCTAATTAGACCCATTACACAAGTCAAACCTATATCTAAAACTTATCACTATATATATATATTACATACCTATATGGTATCCATATACAAATAGGTATTCATATCCCATGCACTCACAATACATTACTAACTTATATAGGAAACACAACTTTACATTATATAAAGATACATACATATTAGAGTATACATTATATATATATATATATATATATATATATATATATATATATATATATATATATATATATATATATATATATATATATATATACTTACATTAGATAGGCATATAGGGGAAACATGTGTAACTCTGTGTGTGTGTGTGTGTGTGTGTGTGTGTGTGTGTGTGTGTGTGTGTGTTTGTGTGTGTGTGTGTGTGTGTGTGTGTGTGTGTGTGGAATGAAAGAGTGAAGAGTGAGATGTGTGCTAGAGAGAGTGTACATGTGTGACAGTGAATGAAGTGTAACAAGGAAATCAGTGAGCATACCTAGAGCGTGTGAAATGTGTATATAAAAATAGGCATACATGACAGCAATGTGTAAGACTAGATGGATCAATTCTGGGAAAAAATAGTGTAATCCTGTCCACTGTTAACAGTTGAGGAAAAAAATGGGGAGGAACCATTACATTTTCAGGTAATAGGAAGTAGGAAAATAGAGTAGTGTATATCATCCTAAAAACGGGAAACAATGAGTTGGAAACTGGAACACATGACAGTTACTGAAACTGAAACTCAGGTTTGAAATCAAATGAATCTCAGTTCAGATTCATACAAAACTTCAGTTTTTAAAAAAAAGAAAAGGGAATCAATTCATTGACCCCATCAAATCTCAGTTCTGAAAACCACTCCAACACCAAAACAACAGTTCAATCAATATCTAAATAGTCCCAAACACATCTCAGATTTCACACAAAACCAATTATCACAGTCTCCAACTATCTCCAGGTTGAACATTAGTTTAACAGTCTATACAACACATATATCACATAAAAACACTTAACAGTCCCTAAAATGGAAACCCAGGTTTTTCGAACTCCCAACACACCAAATCAAACCAAAACTCGACCACAGTTAGTACACATATAGGAGAAATGGTTTAGGGTCTGAACCCAACTAATTAATAGCAATAATTAAA
Source organism: Iris pallida (assembly GCA_029216955.1). Lineage (NCBI taxonomy): Eukaryota > Viridiplantae > Streptophyta > Magnoliopsida > Asparagales > Iridaceae > Iris > Iris pallida. The sequence continues at coordinate 51,960,038 of JANAVB010040619.1, forward strand.
CTAAAGTGAGGACAAAGTTCACTTCTACAACTTGAAAACTGGAATTTGGAATACACATTTTCAGAATTTGTAATTTTGTCAAAACCTATGGAAAACATATTAAAATTCAATTTAAGGAGTTGGTAATGTAAATACACAACAAATATGTGTCCCACAACCTGTTCGTGTCCAACAAGATGGACACAAACGTGTCCAAGCAACGATACACAAAATCAGTGTGAAACAGGCCAGATTTGTGCACTGTGTTGTGCACGTGTGCACGCGTGTCGTGCACACGACACAGGCCAAACTAGGCCTCGTGCTCGCACACACGTGTACCCCTATACTAGGGCTAGGTCTAGGTCAACCTGCACTGTGTTCTAGTGTGTCGTGTCCGACGCTACAACGCCGTATCAGTGGCAAATAAACACAGTGCACAGAACAGTACAATTTCCGTACGTCGATGATTTCTCCCTCAATATGCCACGTGGGCCCAAAAATTTAACATGTGGTGTGTCAGTGTGTGCCCTAAGGGGTGTGTCAAATCTCGTGTCAAGTGATCAAGTATCGTGTCCTGTGGAGCCCCCGCACAGCAGGACACGCGCACAGCCCCCCCCCCCCCCGCGCGCGCGCGCACCCGCATGTCCACGCATCGATTTTGACACAACCCGACACAATCACCCCCTCAGAGGAACAAAAATCCATAGGCAATATCAAGACCTAGATTCCTATTCAAAAACATTGCACAAAAAGAATCGGAATGCCCTTTGAGGCATTTCGACAAACACTTAGGGCCGACTCTGATACGTGTCCAGAACGGACAAGAAACCTATGATACCTGACACGAAACCTATACAGACACTTAGGGGACTCCTAGAGCTCCCTAATCATGAAGAGAAATCGGAAATCCATAGAGAAATGAGAAAGTTACCTATTGATGAACAATGGGTGAAAAATCCCCAAATGGAATGATTCCTCAAGCCACCAAAATCCTACAAATTATTTCCTTCCTGTAAACAATCAATACCAACAGCAAGAAAAATGAATTTAGGTCCTAATGGAACTAGTTTGGGGGGAAAATGATTTAAAATGGATTTATAATGAATTTCTAAAGATTTGAAAATAACTTTCTTCTCAACTTGTTCTTTCCTAAAGAGGCTAGCCCTAAACTAAGAGAGTACTTATAGGGGTGTGGTTCCCAAAGCTTTAGGTGGCTGGCCAAGTCAGGTAGGGTTAGGGTTAGGTTGATTTTTGGGCCTTGGGCCAAGTCACATAGGCTATGGCTAAGTTGTTTTATTAATGGTTCAAACCATAAGTCATGACTTATGACTTATCTAATTCCTAATGCTAACTAGAGTCTAATGAGCAAACCAAGGATTAACTTAGGTTAGACTAGAGTCACATAACCTAACCAAGTCCATACTAACTAGGGTTAGCTCCTAGGTTGGTCTACATGGGTCCAAACTAGCCAAAATCAATTTAGTCCAAACAATTCCAAAATAATTCCTAAAAATTCCCATAAATTCAAATAAATTCTAATAAATTTAAATTACCCCAAAAAATGACAAAAATACCCTCACACTAGAAATGTGGTAGGGACAAATATGTTAGATTCCACTCCTTTAAACAGAGATCTTCAGATCTCTTCTATGGAAAGGAATACCGGTCAAAGAAATGTCTTGCCAACCCCTATGGGGACTAGTCAAGATCTTCCAACCTTGCAAATTTTAAGATCCAAGCATGGAAAGTTGATGGTATCTCAAACAGAGACACCCGGAGCAGAATTCTCTGATTTACGTCATGCACAATTTGTTACTTCGTACACAAAAACTGTCGCACGAATTTAGACTATCATGCCATGTGCCATTTAGAGACTAGCACTCTGTTATTTGCAAGATTTGTGCAGAGTTAAAATTACTTAATTTTTGTAAGAATAATCTTTCATAATTCTAACTTTTATTTCTTTTTGTCTTCTGCAGCATTTATGGTGACTCCAAAAGCTGAGGTCACTATCAAGGAGGAAGTGCTATCTTCTTTCATCAAGGAGGAGCCGATGACTATTAAGGAAGAAATAATTCCTAAAATCGAAGTTCCCGTAAAGGAAGAACTGGTTTCAGAAGGCAGTGGCACCGGGAGCTCCAATTACCCAGCTCCTGTGGATGACCTTAATCAGTTAGGGCCTTCCATTTCACTTTAGTTGAGGGAGTGGTACCTTCCCCAGCATGGCCATTCTCGGGCAAATGAATAAGACATCTTTCATGTCTTTAATGTTTCCTGCTTTGATGTAGTAGCTTGCTTGTCATGCCCCAGAACCAGAATACTGGAGAGCGGGGGCAGACATAGCCAGCTAGGTATATTGAAATGGAAACCACCTCGATATACAGTCACGGCTGTCTAGATATATGAGGGTTTACTACAAGCCAACAGTCTCTTATGGTCATGAACAAGCCTAATGTCTCAATCATAAGCAAGTAAGTAAGGTCGCAAGATGTATGATCATTAAATATACAATAATAAGGCGTCCCAAATATCATATATTCAGCTGATCATGAAGCTAGTCGTTACAAAATGTTAGGACTAGCAAGAGTTTAGTCGTACATGATCAACCCTAGGATTTGTTAATCATGTTTACAGCCCGTAGGCAAACAGTAAGTAAAAGTGCATCGAGCTAACAGGTGCTCGTCGGCTAAACGCCTCAAAGGAATAACTTTACAATAGAGTGAGCGAAACAAAATAGAAAACCCACTCGTAGCCCGGGTTCCTTCTAGTCGCCACCATCGGGCTGGAGGTTCGGAAGATCCTCGGGAGCTGCTCCAAAATCTGGCCACACAAAACCAGCTGGGTCAACCCCAGAAAGAGCAAGTTCCACAAGGGGGGCCACGAAATAAGAATAAAAGCCAGCAATCAGCACAAGAAAATATAATATTAAGACTAGAATTTACGAAAACATGTCAGGGTGATATACGACGAGATAACCATGGAACTATTCCGATAGCCAGGTTACAACCCATAAACCAAACAAGGACCGGGGTTGTAACCCTTCATCTGAACAGAACTTGGTTTCCCACCATTTATCGGCAAGATAATAATGCAAGAAATCAAGACAGGGAGCAATCTTGTACTGGATCAAGATAGGGCTAAACTGGTTATACCTCATTCAATCAATCACGGCCAAGCAGATACTACGGCTTACTACTTTAACTAACTAGGGTTATCACAGGCCTAATTACTAACAAGATGCAGTGAGATTGTTCCACAGCCACAAGCCCTGCAGACCATCCAGGTTACCCAGGTCGAAAATTAGGGGTTGAATTCAGGTGGGTACATCGTCCAGGAAATGCATGTACCCTTAGGTGACTTAGAAGGTGCAACACATGACAGTGTGCTGGAAATGCGCCCTACTCGACGGCAGGCTACAAGTCCCAAGAGCGCCCAGGTAACGGGATTGCCTGTAGCTGTGTCATCCCTTCATGACTACTGTGATATTCTACTTATTAACCTTAATTCATTTTGATAGGTACCCCTGACCGTGGTACTCAGGAGTCCCATCCTAGACATGATGCAAGACAGGACAAGTGGATTTAACAAGCAAGCAAGAAAGAACTACCCACGGTGTCAAGGCAAGTCAAGTTAAGCTAGCCGTCGCAACAGCATTAAGATAAATCATGTCAGGGTACTTGTCAGGAGTGCGCCACGACGGGCCACTATCATGTCAGGTTGGTCATGTCAGGAGTGCACCATTACGGGCCACTGTCGGGTTATGCTAGTTCCTTGTCATACCATGCCATGTACAATAGTCATTCCAAACATATTAAGTAAAATCAAGTTCATGACAAAAGGCGTAAGGATATAAAATGGGCATAAAATATCTAATAAAATATCAATATACAGGGCTATAGAAGAGCCAAGCTTAAAAAAATAAGACCAAAACTCCAAGAGCCAATAGGTTAAGCAAGGGGTCAGGGTGCAGCGTACGCACAAGGGCACGCACGCAGGGGAGCAGCGTACGCACAAAAGCACGCACGCAGGAGAGCGAAAAGTCACGCACGCAGGAGAGCTACGTACGCGAAAAGTCACGCACGCAAGAGAGCTGCGTACGCAAAAAGTCACGCACGCAAGAGAGCTGCATACACGAAAAGTCACGCACGCCAGAGAGCTGCGTACGCACAAAAGCACGCAAGCAGAGAGCAGCGTACGCGAAAAGTCACGCACGCCAGAGAGCTGCGTACGCACAAAAGCACGCAAGCAGAGAGCGACGTACGCGAAAAGTCACATACGCCAGAGAGCTGTGTACGCACAAAAGCACGCAAGCAGAGAGCAGCGTACGCAAAAATTCACGCACGCCAGAGAGCTGCGTACGTACAAAAGCACGCAAGCAGAGAGCTGCATACGTGTAAAAACACGCACGCAGGGTCTGGGTCTTCTTCTCCATGGCTGAGAAGAAGCTCCAATGGCTCCAAAACTTCAAGGCATCACAACTTGGCCATCCGAACTCTAAATCCAGATTTCCAAAGTTCCAACCAGGGTAGAATTGAACTCTCTTCCACATGGAAACATCAAAACCCATAAAAATCCAACTTAAGTAGATCAAAACCATACAAAACTGAAAATAGGGAAAACCTAGATCTAGAGCAATGGAGACTCCAAATCACAAAATGCTAAGTTCTAAAGTTGATCACCATGTCCTAATCTATCAAATGGACAAGTAAAATAGGGTTCTCATGTGGTGTCAAGGTGCACTTGCCTATGGGTGGGTGTTGTGGAGAGGAAGGAGAAGAGAGTTGTGTAGAGGAAGGAGAAGAAGAAATTAATGGAGGTTTATGAGGAAAGAGAAAAAGTTGGTAGAGTTTTAAAGAGGGTGGGATGTGGTGTGTTGAGGGTGGAGCATAGGCTAAGGTGTTCCAATACACATTAAACCAAACCAAACCAACCCAATCCAATTAAAACCGAACCATGTCAAAAATCTAAAATACGAGAAATACCAAAATTCCACAAGTTGAGAAAAATAAAAATACATGCCAAAATCCAGATACGAGTATAAATACGAAATACGAGAAATACGGGAAATACGGGAAATACGGGAAATGAGGGTGACAACTCTACCCACCTTAAAAGAATTTCGTCCTCGGAATTTAATCAAGGAGCTAGAGATTGTCACGACAAGCTACACTAAGCACAGGCAAGTTACACTAAGCAGTTCAATCATGCAATCATACAATGCAAGCAAGGAAGGAAAAACGTAAGGCATAAGAAAGATATTATACCTCACAAGTCAAACAGGTAGGGATATCGCGATCGGATGTCGTCCTCACGCTCCCATGTTGACTCACCTAGAGAGTGATGACCCCAAGCAACACGGACTAATTTAATAGTCTTGTTCTTGAGTGTCTTCTCCCTCCGGTCCAATATAGACACGGGCCTCTCCTCATACGAAAGGTTGGTACCAACAACCAATTCTGAATGGTCTAGGATGTGGCTCAGATCCGAAATATACCGTCGTAATTGGGACACATGGAATACATCATGTACCTCACTTAGCGACGGCGGAAGAGCGAGACGATAGGATACATCTCCTTCTCACTCTAGAATATCGAACGGCCCTATATACCTAGGACTAAGCTTTCCCCACACGTCGAAGCGAATGACGCCGCGGTTAGACGAGATCCTAAGGAATACATGGTCGTCGACAGCAAATTCTAAGGGACGCTGATGAGCATCGACCCAATGGCGCTGACGGTCCTGGACAACTCGGAGGTGATCTCTGACCTTCCTGACCACTTCAACCGTCTGGGAAATCAATTCGGGTCCGAGCATCTGCCTCTCTCCGACATCGTCCCATGCTAGCGGGGATCTGCACTTCCTGCCATAAAGAGCCTCGATGGGTGCCATCTGGATACTGGCCTGATAACTGTTGTTGTACGAGAATTCCACCAGGTGCAGATGATTCTCCCATGAACCACCGAAGTCAAGGGTACAGGATCTCAACATATCTTCAAGGGTCTGGATTGTGCGCTCTGATTGACCATCCGTCTACGGATGATAAACTGAGCTGAATTGAAGGCGAGTCCCCAAACTCTTTTACAAGCTGCGCCAAAAGTGTGAGGTGAATCTTGAATCCCTGTCCGAGGTGATGCTGACTGGCACACCGTGAAGCCTGACGATCTGCCTGAGATACATCTCTGCTAACTGCGTCATCGACTGTCCAACTCTGAATGGGAAAAAGTGTGCCACCTTGGTAAGCCTGTCCACAATTACCCAAATAGCATCTCTGCCGACTGGAGATCTAGGCAATCCGGTCACCAAATCCATGGTTATATGTTCCCATTTCCATTCTGGGATCGGTAAGGGTTGAAGAAGTCCAGCGGGCCTCTGATATTCAGCTTTAACCTGTTGGCAAACCAAACACCGAGAGACAAACCGGGCTATCTCCCTCTTCATGCCATTCTACCAGAAATGCTGACGAATATCATGGTACATCTTCGTACCACCCGGATGAATAGAATATTGTGAACTGTGGGCTTCTGCCATGACTTCCTGTCTGATATCTCCATTGGGTACACAAAGTCGAGTGCCGTGCCGAAGTGTACCGTCTTCATGGATACATAACTCTGGCCTTCTTCCTGCTTCACACTCTGCTCTGAGTCGCTGGATCTTAGAATCTGTTGACTGCGCCACCCGGATTCTCTCAACTATGCTGGACTGAACCTGCAGGCTGGCCATCAATGCCACGCTGGTTGGAAGAACTACTTCAATTCCTATCTTCTGAAGATCTGCTAATAATTCTGGTTGCGCCGTCAGAAAATAAACTCCGGCTCTCCTGCTCAATGCATCTGCTACAACGTTGGCCTTCCCGGGATGATACTGTAAATCCACATCATAGTCCACCAGTAGCTCGAGCCATCTTCTCTGTCGCATATTAAGGTCCTTCTGGGTGAAAACATACTTCAGGCTCTTATGATCAGTAAAGATCTCCACTCTATCTCCATACAAGTAGTGTCTCCATAACTTCAAAGCAAACACTACCGCCGCCAATTCCAAGTCGTGGGTCGGGTAGCTCTTCTCATGATCACGTAGTTGATGTGACGCATAAGATATTACCTTCCCATGCTGCATCAAAATACACCCCAATCCTCTGCCTGAAGCATCACAATAAACTGTGAATCCTCCGGTCCCACCTGGAAGGGTGAGAATGGGAGCCGTTATCAAACCTCGCTTCAACTTCTCAAATGATTCCTGACACTCTGCTGTCCAAACAAATGGCACATCCTTGCGGGTCAACTGGGTCATCGGCGCTGAAATCCTTGCAAAATCTGAAACGAACTGCCGGTAGTAGCCGGCCAATCCAAGGAAGCTGCGAACCTCTGCCACTGAGCTGGGTACCGGCCATGACTCGATAGCCACAATCTTCTGGAGATCTACTTCCACTCCTCCTCGGGTAATGATGTGACCTAAGTATGAAATGCGATCGAGCCAGAACTCGCATTTACTGAACTTGGCGTACAACTGATGCTCCATAAGCGTCTGAAGGACGACTCTGAGATGCTGCTCATGCTCTGCTTCACTCTTGCTGTAGACCAGGATGTCATCTAGGAACACGATCACAAATTGATCCAAGTAAGGCATAAAAATGCGATTCATGAGGTCCATGAATACGGCCAGCACATTGGTCGCTCCAAAGGGCATAACAAGGAACTCCCAATACCCATACCTCGATCTGAATGCTGTCTTCGGGATGTCCTGCTCTCTGACTCTGATCTGGTGGTATCCCGACCATAAGTCGATCTTCGAGAACACTGAAGCCCCTCTGAGCTGATCAAACAAGTCATCTATCCTCGGAAGAGGGTATCTGTTCTTGATTGTCACCGAATTCAAGGTACGATAATCAACACATAGCCTGGACGTACCATCCTTCTTTTTTACAAGAAGCATCGGGGCTCCCCAAGGCGATCCACTTGTACGGATGAATCCCTTGGTCCTCAGTTCTTTAATCATTTTGTATAAAATTTCCAACTCTGAAGGCGCCATCCTGTAGACTCGCTCTGATACTGGTGCTGTCCCGGGAATCAAGTCTATAGTGAACTCAATCTCCCGCTCCGACGGCATCCCTGGAAGCTCCTCTGGAAAGATATCTGGAAACTCTTCAACTATCCGGGGTAACTGCACTGCTGCTACTGCCATCCGCAATACTGGAGAAGATGGCTCCACTGTGCCTCTGGAAAACGAAAACTCTGGCTCGCCGGGATACTAAAGACAACTCTGCCAATATGGCAGTCTATCCTAGCATACTGGTTCCTCAACCAATCCATGCCTAGGACTACATCATAGTCTGCCATAGGAAACTCTATGAATCTAGCGGGGAACTCCCTACCTCTAACTACGATCCGACACGAGGAAAACACTCGATCTACTCCCACAAGGCCATTACCAGTAAGTATATTGAGCCTCACTAATAATGACTCGGGCTCCAATCCTATTCGAATCGCGAATCGTGCAGACATAAATGAATACGATGCACCAGAATCAAATAATACAGATGCTGGAGAGGAGTTGATGAGAATAGTACCTGCCACAATCTCATCTGGTGCAACTTCTTCTTCCATAGCCATCATCATGGCCTGACCTTGTCCTCTGGCTGCTGGTCCCCTCTGCTGGAAACCTCTCTGCCTATTCTGGGTCTGAGCTTGGGCTTGTGCATACTGCTGGGGGTGCTGTTGCTGGAATGCCTGAGACTGAGACGGCAAGGGCCTCGAAGACTGATACTACTGCTACTGAACTGGTGCTGGGGCCGGTCCTCTCACCGAAGAGCTAGAAGGGTTGGATGCTGATGAACCACCCCTATTCGAGCAAGCCCCTATCCTATGATCTGCTGCTCCACAAGCCAGGCACAATCCCTGTGCCCTGCGACAATCTGCCACCACATGCCCTGGCTTTCTGCAATGAGAACATCCCATCGCAGAAGTCTGCTTCTGCTTCTGCTACTGCGGGTACGTCGGGGTCGAATGCTGAACCGACGTTACTGAGGCCGCCCGCCTCGGAGTTCCAATGGTCAATCCCCTAGCTGCCGGGGTTGGAGCTGATGTTGGTGTATCTGGCTGTAGGGACCGCTTCATACCTCCAGTCCTATCCACAATCCTCTGGGAGGTGTACTCATGCCTCCTAGCTGCTCTCAAGACTGCATCGAACGTCTAGTGCTCGAACTGCTCAACCGCCAACAAGATCTCCAAATGCAGTCCCTGCTAGAACCGCTGGGCCCTATCAAACTCGGTCGCCACCAAGGTGGGGGCAAACCTACTAAGCCTAGAAAACTTCGATACATAACTGTCGACTGTTCTGCCTCCTTGCTTCAAGTTGGTAAATCTGGTCTGCCGGTCGTACCGAGCCACAGCATCGAAATACTTCGTCTGGAATCTCTCTCTAAACACTGCCCAAGCAATGGGTGCCACAAATCCCATGGCTTGTACCGCCTACCAACTGCGAGCCAAGTCCAACAACTACAAGTGTACCACCGCCACCTTCTCATTCTCGGGTGTCCTAGCTGTTTCCAGAATCACCTCGGTATCCTGAAGCCATGCATCCGCGGCAATCGCATCCTCGGTGCCGTCGAAGAAAGGAGGGTTCAATCGCTTGAAGCTGTTAGCCGTCTGGTTCCCTGGATGTCCGCCTCGGGTCAAAGCATCTTGAACTGTCTGGTGCAGGGCGTCGCTTCGACGATCCTGGGAAGCTATCAAGGTTCTGATGAGGCCTACTAAGGTACCATCATCTTGCTCTACGGGCTGGACGGGCCGAACTGGTGACTCTCCTCCAGTAGGTATCACTTTGGAGGCGACTCCGGAATGCTAGACTTGATCTCCAGGTTACTGCTGGTCCACGGGAGGTGCTCCTCCTTGCTGATTGGCAGGGTCAGGTACAGTGCCGCTGAGGAAGACGACACAGGGAAACAATAAGAAAGGACAAGGACAGATCAACGATACAAGCATGCAATCAGGGCAAAAAATTTAGGGAATTGAAAATACGGGCGGAGATCAAGGGCGAATACTGATTGAGACATCTATTCGGTAAACCCTCACATTTCTTGATTGACAAGACCTACATGGGCCACCACTTAAACCGTGTCTCGCCCCAGAACCAGAATACGGGAGAGCGGGGGCAAACATAGCCAGCTACGTATATTGAAATGACACCTCGATATACGGTCACGGCTGTCTAGATATATGAGGGTTTACTACAAGCCAACAGTCTCTTATGGTCATGAACAAGCCTAATGTCTCAATCATAAGCAAGTAAGTAAGGTCGCAAGATGTATGATCATTAAATATACAATAATAAGGCGTCCCAAATATCATATATTCAGCAGATCATGAAGCTAGTCGTTACAAAATGTTAGAACCAGCAAGAGTTTAGTCGTACATGATCAACCCTAGGATTTGTTAATCATGTTTACAGCTCGTAGGCAGACAGTAAGTAAAAGTGTATCGAGCTAACAGGTGCTCGTCGGCTAAACGCCTCAAAAGAATAACTTTATAATAGAGTGAGCGAAACAAAATAGAAAACCCACTCGTAGCCCGGGTTCCTTCTAGTCGCCACCATCGGGCTGGAGGTTCGGAAGATCCTCGGGAGCTGCTCCGAAATCTGGCCACACAAAACCAGCTGGGTCAACCCCAGAAAGAGCAAGTGCCACAAGGGGGGCCACGAAATAAGAATAAAAGCCAGCAATCAGTACAAGAAAATATAATATTAAGACTAGAATTTACGAAAACATGTCAGGGTGATATACGACGAGATAACCATGGAACTATTCTGATAGCCAGGTTACAACCCGTAAACCAAACAAGGACCGGGGTTGTAACCCTTCATCTGAACAGAACTTGGTTTCCCACCATTTATCGGCAAGATAATAATGCAAGAAATCAAGACAGGGAGCAATCTTGTACTGGATCAAGACAGGGCTAAACTGGTTATACCTCATTCAATCAATCACGGCCAAGCAGATACTACGGCTTACTACTTTAACTAACTAGGGTTATCACAGGCCTAATTACTAACAAGATGCAGTGAGATTGTTCCACAGCCACAAACCCTGTAGACCATCCAGGTTACCCAGGTCAAAAATTAGGGGTTGAATTCAGGTGGGTACATCATCCAGGAAACGCATGTACCCTTAGGTGACTTAGAAGGTGCAACACATGACAGTGTGCTGGAAATACGCCCTACTCGACGGCAGGCTACAAGTCCCAAGAGCGCCCAGGTAACAGGATTGCCTGTAGCTGTGTCATCCCTTCATGACTACTGTGATATTCAAGTTATTAACCTTAATTCATTTTGATAGGTACCCATGACCGTGGTACTCAGGAGTCCCATCCTAGACATGATGCAAGACAGGACAAGTGGATTTAACAAGCAAGCAAGAAAGAACTATCCACGGTGTCAAGGCAAGTCAAGTTAAGCTAGCCGTCGCAACAACATTAAGATAAATCATGTCAGGGTACTTGTCAGGAGTGCGCCACGACGGGCCACTATCATGTCAGGTTGGTCATGTCAGGAGTGCACCATTACGGGCCACTGTCGTGTTATGCTAGTTCCTTGTCATACCATACCATGTACAATAGTCATTCCAAACATATTAAGTAAAATCAAGTTCATGACAAAAGGCGTAAGGATATAAAATGGGCATAAAATATCTAATAAAATATCAATATACAGGGCTATAGAAGAGCCAAGCTTAAAGAAATAAGGCCAAAACTCCAAGAGCCAATGGGTTAAGCAAGGGGTCAGGGTACAGCGTACGCACAAGGGCACGCACGCAGGAGAGCAGCGTACGCACAAAAGCACGCACGCAGGAGAGCGAAAAGTCACACACGCAGGAGAGCTGCGTACGCAAAAAGTCACGCACGCAGGAGAGCTGCGTACGCGAAAAGTCACGCACGCAGGAGAGCTGCGTACGCGAAAAGTCACGCACGCAAGAGAGCTGCGTACGCAAAAAGTCACGCACGCAAGAGAGCTGCGTACGCGAAAAGTCACGCATGCCAGAGAGCAGCGTACGCAAAAAGTCACGCACGCCAGAGAGCTGCGTACGCACAAAAGCACGCAAGCAGAGAGCAGCGTACGCGAAAAGTCACGCACGCCAGAGAGCTGCGTACGCACAAAAGCACGCAAGCAGAGAGCAGCGTACGCGAAAAGTCACGCACGCCAGAGAGCTGCGTACGTGCAAAAGCACGCAAGCAGAGAGCTGCGTATGCATAAAAATACGCACGCAGGGTCTGGGTCTTCTTCTCCATGGCTGAGAAGAAGCTCCAATGGCTCCAAAACTTCAAGGCATCACAACTTGGCCATCCGAACTCCAAATCCATATTTCCAAAGTTCCAACCAGGGTGGAATTGAACTCTCTTCCACATGAAAACATCAAAACCCATAAAAATCCAACTTAAGTAGATCAAAACCATACAAAACCGAAAATAGAGGAAAACCTAGATCTAGAGCAATGGAGACTCCAAATCACAAAATGCTAAGTTCTAAAGTTGATCACCATGTCCTAATCTATCAAATGGACAAGTAAAATAGGGTTCTCATGTGGTGGCAAGGTGCACTTGCCTATGGGTGGGTGTTATGGAGAGGAAGGAGAAGAGAGTTGTGTAGAGGAAGGAGAAGAAGAAATTAATGGAGGTTTATGAGGAGAGAGAAAAAGTTGGTAGAGTTTTAAAGAGGGTGGGATGTGGTGTGTTGAGGGTGGAGCATAGGCTAAGGTGTTCCAATACACATTAAACCAAACCAAACCAACCCAATCCAATTAAAACCGAACCATGTCAAAAATCCAAAATACGAGAAATTCTAAAATTCCACAAGTTGAGAAAAATAAAAATACATGCCAAAATCCAGATACGAGTATAAATACGAAATAAAAAAAATACGAAAAATACGGGAAATGAGGGTGACATTGCTTTTCTTTCTTTACAAATGTAGTTCTTTACTCCTTTTTATGGAGAAATAGATAAAGAACCCTTTTGTTTGCTCTTTTGCTGTGATGTTATCTTTTTTAAAACAACATTTGTCAATAATAGGTCGTTTAATACGGACAATAGAAATCTTTAGAGGTGATGTGACAAGTCATTGATGTAGATAGGAGAATGCAGAGGTAATATGGATGTGAATTCGTATATACATTGATTATCCTTGGGCCAACTGGGACTCAAGAATAGGATATCTTTTAAAATAACTGGGTTTCAAAAGATGATGTCTGTAACGATGTAGTAGACATTGTCATTGATGATAAGATCTGGATAGACTACGCTGGGGATTCAAAGATTTGAAGTATGTAATATATTTTTTAGAAAATAAGTACACACTTTCAGACATGGTACTTCTTCAGGAATTTGCCGTTGATAGGCATCATGGCGATTCGGCCATCCATCCCTGACAGTTGATAAGCTTCGTTGGAAAAAACTTTGCTTATAACATAGGGTCCTTCCCACTTTGGTTCAAACTTGCCTTTGCTCATGTGTGTCATAGTCATAGGATATATGACAGTAAGGATTAGCTCACCTTTCTGAAATGCTCATACTTTGACTTTACGGTTGAGGGCTTTTGAGATACGGGCTTGATATAGCTCGATATATTGTTGAGCTATTAGCTTCTTCTCGTCAAGGGCTTCAAGCTCCTAAAGTCGAAGACGATCATTATTTTATATTATAAGTTCGTTGGCAATGGCTATTCTCAACAATGGGATCTGAATCTCCAACGGTAGGAAGGCTTCATATCCATACACTAAAGAGAAAGGTGTACAGCCAATCGGGGTACGTACGGTAGTAGGGTAGGCCCATAGACATTCTCTAAGCTTTTTGCTCCAGTTCTGTTTATTGGTAGAAATGAACTTCTTGAGAAGTTTGATGATTGTTTTGTTGAAAGCTTATGCCAAACCGTTAGCTGGGGGATTGTAGGCTGTAGAAACAACATTGTTGATTCGGTTGTCATCACAAAATTGAGTGAATTTCTGACTGATGAACTGAGGTCCATTATCATTGATGATTTGCTGAGGAACGTCGAATCTATAGATCACATAATGTTTAATGAAGTTGTTGACACTGCTTGTCTTGACTCCAGCTAGAGGTATAGCTTCGGTCCACTTTGAGAAGTAATCAGTTAAAGCTAGGATAAACCGATGTCCTGGAGATGAAGGTAGATTAATAGGACCAATGACATCCATACCCCAAGCTTCGAAGGGCCATGATACTGCAGTTGCATGTAGAAATTATGAAGATTGATGAATAAAATCTGTATAGATTTGATATGCTCGACATTTCCTTGAATATTTGATGGCATCTGACACCATTATTGGTCAATAATATCCCATGCATCAAATTTGATCTTGTAGCTTATGACCAGGCTGATGTGCACCACAGACACCGTCGTGAGCTTCATGCAGTATCTGCTATGCTTTATCTCCCGCAAGACAGCGTAAAAGCATACCGTCATATAATTGCCGATAGAGTGTTTTAGAAGTGTAATTGTAGAAGAATTGGAGTGATTGCCGATGGATTATCGTTGCTTCTTTAGGATCTTTTGGTAAGATGTCATATACTACAAATTCGATGAAAGGAGCTCTCCATTCTTCACTTGTAGTGCAAACTTTGATCGAATTGCTAGATTCCATATGCAAATTATTCTCGATACAGAATAGTTCTCTGTTAGTGATGACAATCATATGTTGTCTTTTTTACAGGGATTGCTAATATCGCTGCTAGATTAGCAAACGCACCAGCTTCTGTATTGCATGCTCAACGTACATGTTCAATGAAGAAGCTTTTGAATGATGTAGCCAATCTGATTGCTGCTTCATGATATGGAACGAGGTCTTGATGCCGAACTTTATAAGTGCCTCTAACCTGATTGACGATCAGTTTAGAGTCTCCATATACTTCAAGGTATTCGATATCCAACTGTTTAGCTAATTGGATACCGATGAGTATAGCATTGTATTCAGCAACGTTATTAGAACACAGTTCGTCCAAAGAATATGCTCTCTGAATAACTAGTCCTTCAAGAGATACTAGAACGGTTCCAACTCCAGTGACAATAGTGCCTTTAGGTTCGATTCTGGAAGCACCATCAAAGAATAGACGCTAAGCGAGGATTCCTTCTGAAATCATGTTGAATTCCAGAGTTTCATCAGGGATCGAATGACAGCTAGGAAGTCAACTAAGGCTTGACCCTTAACAGACTTTTGTGGGACATAGACCATATCATATTGTGCTAGTAATATGGCCTATGTAGCAAGTCTGGAGTTAAGTGTACTAGGCTTCTTCATCATGACTCAGAAAGGATTGACTCTGGAGATGACATAAATAGTTTGGCCCGTGATGTAATATCGCATTTTCTAGACAACGAACATCAGGGCTAAGCATTCTTTTTCCACTGGGCTGTATCGATGTTCAGCACCGATCATCGTACGGCTGAGGTAATAGATGGCTTACTCATGACCCTATTTGTTTTTCTGGGCTAGTAAGGCACCAAGGGAATGATCCATTGCTCGGACATACATCAAGAAGGGTATTTCTGTGACTGGAGGCACTAGGACTAGAGGGTTTATCAAGTACCGCTTTATATCTTCGAAAGCTTTCTGGCATTCTTCAGTCCAAACGAAAGACACACCTTTCTTTATTAGTTGAGTGAACGGTCTGCAGCATCCAGAGAGATTTGAGATGAATCTCCTGATATACGTAAGTCGTTCCTGGAATCCTCGTAGCTCTTTTAGGTTGCGTGGAGGACACATCTCTTAAATGGCTTTGACTTTCTCGGGGTCAATGTGTATACCCTTAGAGGTAGTAATGAATCCGAGGAATTTGCCACTAGAGACTCCCAGGAATGACTTGGTGGGATTCATTTTGAGTTGATACTGGCGCATTAAATCGAAGATAGTTCTTAAGTCTTGGATGTGATCTTATTTTAGACGACTTTTGACAGCAATATCGTCGACATAGTGTTCGACACTCTTCGTAAATATTTATGAAAAATGGTACACATAGCTCGCTGATAAGTTGCACCAGCATTCTTGAGACCGAATGGCATAACTGTGTCGCAGTAGACTCCTATGGGAGTGTAAAAAGATGCATGTTTTTCATCCTTGGGGTTCATCATTGTATGTGAAAAACCCGTCCATAAAAGGCATCCACTCGAACCCGCAAGTATTATCGATCATGACATCAGTGATCGAAAAAGAAAACTCATCCTTGGGATAAGTGTAAACCCCCTAAATTTTCATGGGATTTTTTTATATTTTCTTAAATATGATACCTTTGATTTTTATATTTTACAAATAATATTTCTTAGTCATGGCTAAGTTTTGTATCTAGTGAACACACTAAATTGGATAGATAGTTGTTTACCATCTACTAAAATCATAGTATGGTTATCTTTCAATATTTTAATACTAATTTATTTATTTTGAAGGACTTCGAAAATAATTTTGTTTTGTAATAAAAGTAATAATAATATAAAAAAAATTCTATACTAAGTAAATATATTTTACATAAACTATAATATGTAGAATCCCTTTCGTTAAAAATATTTCAAAAATATTGTACTTATATATTTTAGGTATAGGGATTTTTTTGGGTATTTAGGTTATATATGTCTAAATAATGAAAGTTTTATTTTGGGATATTCTTATATATAAAGGTTCCTTTCATATATAGGTAGTAAGATTTATACTAATTACAATATTTTATTTAAATTATTTTTTTTTATTTTAGGATATAGATATCCAAATATATATATATATATATATATATATATATATATATATATATATATATATATATATATATATATATGTGTGTGTGTGTGTGTGTGTGTGTGTGTGTGTGTGTGTGTGTGTGTGTATATATATATATATATATATATATATATAAAAATATATATATATATATATATATATATATATATATATAAATATATATATATATATATATATATATATATATATATAAGTATATAAAAAAATAAGTATATAAAAAAAGAAAAAAAAAAGAGTGCAATTCTTCAAAATCGTACGAGTTTCAAAAACTCGCGAGATGCAACTCAAGCAAAACCTGTGACCCTGATCGAGCCCCCCTTTAACCGCCTCTGGAACAGAGGCATATTTATACATCGAGTAAAAAAAATCAAACAACCCTCAAAACCCTAACCCACGCCTCTAGCACCCGCACGCGCGAGCGGCGCCACCGTGCCGTCGTCGGACACCCGCCACCAGACCACCTGCCGTCGGCCAGAGCCTCACAGTCGCGGTAGCAGGACAGCAGGAAAGTGGTTATTCGCACCACTTCGTGAGGCATTTTCTTCCTCCGTACTCAACGCTTTCGTAAACCGAATGTTCAGGTACGACAACAACCCTACCCTCTGCAACCTCCTTCAAATAGTTTGAATTAATTCGCAACGTACACATCGTAAATCGAGTCCCAAGTTAGCAAAAAACTGTTCAAAATTTAATAGAAATCGGATCCCAAAACCCTAACTTGGAACGATTTCTCGCCAACCCGTCATAAGTTTTGGAATTGGTTTAATAGGACTTGTAGACAACCTATAGGAGATGAAAACCTTTCTTGTAGATTAAAATTTTATTTTCTGTACAGAAAGATATCTGATTTCAAAGTTCGCCCAAAAATAGTTTTCAAAAAATTAAAAAATTTAGAAAAATACTCTGATACGGCGTGCGCCTCGCCAAACCGGGCAACATAATCACGAACTGAAAGTATCAAAAGGTGCGTATCGCCTTCGCGGACGTGTGGACTTTGACGGAATTTAAATTGGTTGCGTGTGCACGACAAAGTTGATGCGTATCCGTCAAAATTTACTGAATCGACCTTTTTATATATTTTCTAATTACTTCGTGTACGATCGTCGTATCAAGACGAAACTTGCGCCTGTAGGACCGAATTGAAATTCTGGTCATGTATGCCAAGTTTGGTCCGATTCTGAGAAGGTTGATCAGAATGCCAATTTGGCGGGCCGCGGCCCGATCCAACGGGCAATTTTGTGCACGGCTCATCGGAATCCAAAATTGGACATACCGTTGGGTTCTTCTCCTCAAACCGGATTCGTAGACATGTAGTTTGACGACTGTAGGGACCGTAGATATTGGCACACATTTTGGTGCAAAACGGGTCCAACGACGGACATCATTTTGAATCAAAATTATAATTTTGCCCCTATTCCAGAATTAGACTTTTGGACCGGCATTTCCTAGAGATATCTTTTACATCGGAAACGTTCTTGATGTTTGTTTCAGCATCCGGAGTCGTTCGTGGACTTTGAGGTTTATTGCTGACGTGACTGATTGCTGGGAGTTGCTATTTCCGCACTACAGACAAGATACCTTGTCTTATTTACCGTTTATAATTAGTTGCATCTTTTTTATTTACTGTATATTTATTTTTTATTTATTTTTAGTTGGATCCATGACTTGTTGTTCATAGTTACTTTATTTTTCTTTCAATTGTTTTTCTTGTTTATGTTTAATATGCATGTGGACCTAGTCTTAGCGGACTACCTTTTGTTAGTGACCCTTGGGAGGGTGAAGACAGTTTGATGTATGGTCTCACTACTACAAAAATGGATAACAATGACGGCTAAATATGCTAATTGATGACATTTGTTTGACCGTCATCTATGAAGGTGTCATCTTTATTATTAGAAATCAATGACAACTCAACGCATGTTATCTTTATTTATAAAAGATGACTTTAATGTGTCATCGTTATTTATAAAAGATGACTTATATGTGTCATCTTTATTTGTAAAAGATGACTTTTATCGTAAAAGATTAATGACAGCTAAACACATGTCATCTTTACTTATAAAAGATGACTTTTATACGTCTTCTTTATTTACAAAAAATGACTTATATGCGTCATCTTTATGAACAAAAGATGACTTTTATGTGTCATATCTATGTACAAACGATGACTTCTATGAATCATCTTTATTAAAAAAAGATGACATTCGTTTATCCTAAGAAATCTATAATAGCCACACGTCATCTTTATTTATAAAATTGACTTTTATGTGTCATCTTTATTTACAAAAGACGACTTTTATGCGTCATTAAATGTTCATCATTTTCATAGTATCCCTATTTGCATCCATATTCCACAATAATGTATTTTGTATACAATATCCCATATAAGAAAAACAAACAAGGAAAAAACAATATCTAAGACCAACAAAAAAAATTCATTTCATAATTATTCAAAGTGCCAACATTGAACTATAACAATATTATTTCAGTCTCAAACGTTGTCAACATAAATTAACAATGCTTCCAAAATTTTCTAATGCATCATTTTTTACAAACGGTCTTCATTAACAGTATTCAGGACAAATTTGGCCAGCTCTCCTCTTATTTCATCAATTTCTCCGATAGAGAAATCCTTTCTCCCAGCAAACTACAAAAATAAACATAAAATCAAATACTAGATTCAAAGGTAGAAGAAACAGCCAATAAGAACATGTTGGTAAAGTTGACAATGTCCACTCTAATGTCGGATATGAGTGCTTAAATAAATAAATTGTACCTCTCTGCATCCCCAGTAGTGTGCTTCTAAGGTGAAACAATATGATCTGGTACAAGAGAACCACTTGAGAATTTTTGGCATCCAAGGGCATGTATTGATGGGTATAGAAGAACGTCTTTCCATAAGGTCCCCATTATACTTTTTACAATCAAGTTCATCCACCCATGATGGTTGCTCTAAAGGAAATGTTGGCTCTCCCAAGTCCTTCCGGTGAAATCTTGCGCTTGTATCTTCCTCACAAACATCAAAACAAGTTCTGCATCAGTTTAACATCCAAAATTAGTAAAGGACCATGCTACTTCAATATCTGATAGCAAAAACCTCACACCAATTTAATTATCTTATGATGCGGCTTATTTAAAAGTAAAATTTCCAAATATACTATAACTAGCTGGGTAAAGGCATTTTACGAAAAGCATATATATTCTTCTTTTGCATCAAAACATACCTTAGTGCCTCAAAAGGATGTATAGGAAAAGAGGAGGCAAATGGACCCTCAAAATCTTGAAGATCTTGTAAACCATCCTGAATCACAAGGAAAATCTCAGATACTCTAGAAGCTGTAATGGAGGATAGCTTTCATAACAAGTTAATTTAAAAATAGTTACCTATGGCCAATTGCCAATATATATGAACAAAGCCAGCATATATGAATAAAGCCAACAACAATTTTTCAACCCAGGATACACAAAATGTTCATAGCAGCTTATACAAGTGCATACTGTTTGCTTACCAATTTCAAGATACACAGGATACATGCCAAGATACACGTGATACACAAATTAATGTTGCATACCCATGATACACAAATTAATGTTGCATACACAGGATACACATGATACACAAATTAATGTTGCATATGCAGGATACACAGGATACATAAATTAATATTGCATAACCAAATGTTGCATACCCAGGATACACAAAATGTTGCCAAAGCCAGGATACACAGGATACACAAATTAATGCAAATACAAAACTGCCAGTATACAAAGTGGACCAATTTCATATATGCTGGCTTCATTTGCTTTGTTCATAGCAATTTATACAAGTGCATACTGGGTTTGCTTATGTTTTATTTGCATACTGGCTTTATTTCATTTGCTGAATAAAGCCAACATCAGCCCAGATACCAACCCAGATACAAACCAAAATGAAGCAAATGAAGCCAATATCGGCAAAATGAAGCAACATTAACCTACCAATAGAAGCAACAGCAACAAAATGAACCTACTAGTAGCAGCAGCAAAATTACCTACTACTGAATGCCAATATCAGGGAAAACTGTAAGCCACTTGTCATTGGACATTAGAAGCACAAGTACAGAGATATCTAACAAATTAACTATAACTGATATGCACATTAGTCCAAGAATGTGAATGTTATGAATAAAATTATCCAAAAAATTAAATTACAGAGAGAATGAAACAAATTTCCATTCTCCTTCTCTCTCTATATACATTTACAACTAAACTTTAAGCAAAATAGAGTTGATTTTTTTCAATCAAACTCAACAAAAGTTTAACAGGAAAAATTTGAAACCCTAAATAACGAAAAATATAAAATTCCTGGCATTTATCACAAATTCGAACCCTGAATAAAAAAAATTCGAAACCACAAATAATCCTATAACAAAAATAATAATTGGCGAAAATAATGAAACAAAAGAAAAAATCATATAGAGGAACAATTTCTAAGTTGAAGAAGGGAATCTAAACCAAATTTATCACGAATTTATGTAACTCGGTTACAGGCCTAGAACTTGTAAATTTTCTAAAAAAATTACCCTAATTTTCACAAAATCTCATGGAAGATAATAAAATTAAAGCATTTAAAAAATAGGATATTAAGAAAGAGAAAGAGCAATATATATATATATATATATATATATATATATATATATATATATATATATATATATATATATAGAGAGAGAGAGAGGGAGAAATCATCCTACAAAAAAAACACAAAAGAATTTAAGGGCAAAGATCTGGTCTTCTGTCAACAATAATCCGCCACAATAAAAAAAATCAAGACCCAAAAATACATAAAAGAATTAAATTCTTAAAGAGAGTAGTTGGAAAGCATTGGTTTTTTTCTCAAAGACACGATCGACACCTTCGAGAATTAAAATCTTAACAAAGAGGAAGAAGAGCTAAAGGAAGAAGAAAACCTAGAGGAAGAAGAAGACCCTTTCTCTTACAAAGGAAGAGGAATAGGTTATTGTACATAGAAAAGCCAGAAAAATTGGCACCGCAAGAATTTGCTTTAGTACATTAGGAAGATATTACCTGGATCATCAATCTGAATTGGTTATAGAACTAGTTGATTTGGTGGGCAGTAAAGCATGTGAAAAGCTAAGTAATTAAATACCAACTGAAGCTATATTATGTTATCCCTTAATTTGAGCTTGTCAAACAATATTGCTACAACTTACTAGAGCTTGAAAATTGTTCTATATTGCAATGAACAATATGTTTGCAAAGGATGGAGGGAGACCGTGTATTATGATACCTTGAATAGTGCAAGCCACACTATTTCAAGTTTAGACTAATCACTTTGAAGCAGTTTATATTTAAATTTGGGGCATACTGTGGAGCTGAATCGAGTTTAAAGATAAGAACAATAGTTTTTGTTAGTAAATTCTATTACTAAATCGAAAGAGAAAGAAGAGAAAGAAATACTACCTACGGGCTGAACCTCGAGGAAAGACAACGGTATCTTTTGACGAGGTTCACCAAAACAAATTGCAGTTGCCAGAGATGATGGAGAACCGGTCGAAGCATTACGCTTGTCGAAATCAAACGCTAGAAAGGCGTCGATTCGATCCTTCTGCCAGGAAAATGATTACATAGTCAATTATTCGAACATCTTGTGTTCAAGATTCAGAATCGAATCAAAACAGAGCATGGGAGGAGCACTCACCTACTAAAGCTCATCTTGACCCGAAGGTTGACTGCCGGAGAAGGACGTTGACTTGCCGAAGAAGAGAAACTTCTCATAGACCTTTCATCGAATACTTGGTGATCGAACTGAAACAAGGAGCTCACCTATGGCTTCGATTCAACGATCGATGGTGATGGAGGTGGCAGCTCGCCGGTTGACTCGGATCGGAGCTGAGGACGTCGCTCGAACTCTCGATCGCTGGGGTTGGAGTCTAGTTCACCAGGTGATGTCGCTCCTATGGAGAGCTCGTCGTCTTGCTCAGCCGAGAGATCATCGAGTATAGTTCCGTCCTGACGCGGTGGCAAAAGTCAGTTGCCGAAGTCTAGTTCCGCCCTAAAGCCACGGTAAAGAAGAGAGCTCAAGGTTCCGCCTCCGGTCGTCTCGAATGGGAAGAAACAGTTTTATTTTTTTAATTTTGAATGTTTAGGGGAAAAGGAAACCAATTGGTTAAAAGGAATATAACAGGCTGTGATTGAAAGATGGTGTGGTTGATTGAAAAATAAGGAAAGGAGCAGAATCTCGTGCGCCATTGAAGAACTAGAGGATGAGGAAATTTTGGTTGAGGAGAAAATATTTAGAGGACAGAGGAACCCTATTTCCCTAATCTGCTGCCCAATCCGCTGAGACCAAATAGTAGGACAGGAAAAAATTGGCGCGAAAGAGAAAAAAGTACGCCTATTTTTCAATTATGCTGACTAAGTCTAGCACTATTAAATTATTATTTTACTATTAAATTTATTTAGTATAGTTTTTTTATTAGTGACTGATTTAGAAGTCTCTAATATTTTTCAAAATATTTAGACACCTATTTATTCCATTCTATGATTAAAAAAATTTAGTGACTGCATAGTCCGTCACTATTAAATAATTATTCCGTCAGAAATAGTATTACTAACGTTTTCTTTAATCCGACACAATTAGTCTTCTACTAATGACTGAATATTCATTCAGTCGCTGACTTCTGTCACTATAAACAAAATTTCTTGTAGTGACTGTACACACTGTAAAATATACATTGTAAATGAAAACTTTTTTTTTGTAGTGATACTTTCAATATCATTAAAATATTTATATGTATATTCAAAATTTATGTTGATGCATGATGATCAATTCCAGAGGAATAAGTTAACCATCATGGAAGGACAATTCGGTGTCAAACTATAAGACATGCTTTGAGTAATGATTAATGTATAGTTCTATGAGGGTTGATCCCCATCATTTTAATAAAAAAAGGGAAAATATGTTATAGATGACACACCACATGTCTTTGACATTGTTTAAACTATATATGACTCTTAATATCACTATGTCATTGTTAGTCACACGTCTCTTTTTTATTCACAACACAAAGATGACGTCTATAATTGTTTTCATGACCCATGTCTTTGTAATTGTCATCTTATAGTACTTACCATGACATTATTATTTTTTAATGTCATTAATAAAATTATTAATGATGATCGTATAATTAGATGACATTAAAAGTATTATTAATGACATTTTTAGATGGATGTCATCTATAAAGTGTCATTGTTAACAATTTTTGTAGTAGTGTCTATCCAAAACCAAAGGCCGTAGTAACTGCGTACTACGGTAGTCGTGTCGCGAGGGTCACTAGCCGCGAGCTATATGGACTGATGGGTAACGTGGGCCGCTAGCCTCGAATTATGCCAGCTGATAGTATTGGTACTTGACGTGTACGTGTTGTGAGTTGTTACCTTATCCTGGGGGAGTCAGCCTTTACCTGCCCATACATTGAGATGTCTTCTAAATTGTATACTAGATTGGTTAGGTGACCATAGTTAATGTCATGTCACACTTCGTTCTAGTCATGGCACGAGGTAATGTCACATCATGGAATAGTGCACTACCCCTTGTCCTTGTTTGGTTGTAGGGGCAGTCTACTGTTTCGATGATGGGATATTGGGCCGTCTTATGGTTGGGACACTTTACCTTACTTTGTGACTTTATGACATATTTTATATTCAGTTTATATGGCATGTTGTTTATTGTATCTTATTACGTCCCTTTGAGGACCTGGTGAATTCTCCAGGTGTGTCTTTTGTGGTTTTCGCAGGTGCTCTAGCCAAGGCCGTTTCTTCGAAGATTATTACACTTGGATCGTCTTTGCATCGCTCGACAAATTTTGTTATCATGTATTTCTCTCTTTTTTGTTGGCAGTAGATTTGTCTCTGCCCAACAATTTGTAAATGATACTTCATGAGTTTATTATAAAGTCCTTAATCTTTATTTGTGGATGAGATTAGTATCGTGGTTTACTGTATTTTTTAGATTATATATACGTACGATGGTTCTATATATTGGAGTATATATCGTAAGTATGCAGCTGGCATGACGACGTACTTAGTCCTAAGTATTTTGGGACTAGGGCGTTACAATAAGCTTCATTAAGGTATCTAAAGTCGATGCAGACTTAGACCTTTTCTGTTTTCTTCATAACTGGGATGATATTAGCCACCCAGTCGGGATGTTGTTCTTCTCTGACAAAGCCACAGGCAATGAGCTTCTTGACTTTGGCTTCTATATCATCCATCATGTCAGGTCAAAATTGATGTTGTTGTTGTTTGACTGGCCTTATATTTGGCAAGATGTTGAGCTTATGGATAGCGATCTGAGGATCTAATCCCGACATATCTTCATAACTCCAGGCGAATACGTCAATGTATTCCCTAATGAGCTGAATCAGTTCTTGTTTATCTGCTTCAGGAAGACTTTTGCTGATAAAGATTGGCCTTGGAGAAGCTTCGTCTTCGACATCGACCTAGACTAATTGATCTTCAGTAGGTGGTTCGCATTGTTCGAAGTAAAGTTCCCATTGAGTATCCATCCTTTGTACCTAGGAATTAGATTCAGGGGCTTCAGTGAAGTCATCATCGTCTTTTAAGAACTCGATGGTCACCATAATAGAAGATAGAGTCACTCGATGAACATGTTCTATGTTGGTTTCTGAGTCTCATGAGGCAGAGTCGAAAAAGTTAGATCGTACTTCTTTGTCAGACTCAGAAGCGTTTGGGGTCATGATTGGCGAGTGTAGCCTAACCCATGCTTTATTTTGTTGTAGTATTGTACCGACTTTCCTTTTGAAGCAGGTATGCGAATAGGAGTTCGCCTTCTCCTACCATCGTTGAGGCCAGTTTTGAAGTTGTAGCCCATCTTCTGGATGATATTCTTCGACTGTTGACTGTAACGATATAGTTGAAGTCGTCCATTATCGTCATTTTCAGCCTCACTATCGGATGTAGACTTTTAATTCAATCCTTTGCTGAAGAGAATAGGATGTTCATCCTTCTTTCAGGAGGGAACCAGAAAGAATAAATCTTATACTGAGTCCAGTGATACTTCGTCTTAAAGAGGTTTGACTGCTCCTAATGTAAGGGGTTAGAAGTTATCCAGGATATCTAGATAACATCGAGTATAGTAATTAACATCAGTATACTGCAAAGTAGATACTACTTTATTGATAATTACATCATCATTTACAATAGGGCTCTTGATCTTAGCCGACGGCTTGCTAAGATTGATGACAAGAGGAGGAGAAAGAGAAGGCTTGTTACGACGAAGGTCAATAATAAGAGGCTCAAAAGAGGTGAGCTCCCTATGTTCCATCTTTTCAGCAAGAGGATGCTTGACAGAAGAAGAGAGCTGGATGGTCAGCGTCTGAGCAGATGAAGGAAAAAAAGTATGTCCTTTGATCGGAATCACAAGAATGTCATCTAGATTGTCCTTCTGATCTTCCTTGGTGTCCATGGCCAGTACAACTTTTATGAACTCCTCTTTGTACATCCTAGAGTCAGTAAAATATGCTTCAACACCCCGAAAGGGATTAAGATCAGCAACTTCCTTTCGGACTTCTCTATTGTCATCTGTTTGCCATGAAATATAAAAGAACAGAACAATTATCGGAGGACCGGACTTTTACTTCACGTTACAAACTCGCTTGTACAAAGAAAGCCTAGGGACAAAAATCTAGGTACAGCAGTCTAAGTACAATTGTTTATTTTAGATTTTGGGGGGTGACGGTAGAGGCTCGGGAATACGACGGCAGTCCTGCCTTACTCCTTGGACGATCGGTATGCAGCCTTAGCTCCTGTGAAGAGATGGTTGGCGTTGATGAAGAAATGCTCTTCTTGCTCTCCCTCTATTGCTCTTCTGGCTTCTCTCTTTCTCTGTGTATTTTCTCTCTGATTATTAGGGGGGAAGCTCTCTGTATATCTTTTTTATGATAATGTATATCTTTACAAGGGAATGGCACCTTGCTATTTGTAATAGTGGAATGTCATTATTAGGGTTGCCAATGATTACATCTTGGAGATGGCGGCGGCCTGTGGATTGGTCAATCTAGGCCGTTCATTTTTTATTGTGACGAATCCGAGCCATTGAGTGTAGATTACACCAAATCCCATCAGCAATTAATGCTGATTGGAATAAATCTTCCTCATAATGATCTTCTAACGTCAGTGAATAAATTAAATTTATTCTCCTGCCACGTGTCCTAGATTATGGGGATTTGATCCGATCTTTGATTGCAAAAAATCTGAGAAATTGATCGGCTTAGGATACGTGTCTTAGGAGCCACTGTGGGGATCTGAACCACATGACGAGTGAACCACATATGATTTTGGGCCGCATATGGTTAGGGCCACGTGTCAGGGCTGCCTGGGTAGTGGCCCTCCCTTGAGCCTTTGAACCACAGGGAGGTAATCATTATGAGCCGTATAGGGATACATCCGCCTGGGCCGCATGGAAATGGTTCTCTTGAACCGCATAAAAAGTCTTTGCTCAAGCCGCATGAGGCTATCTTGGGCTGAGCCGTATGGGACGGATTCATCCTGAACCGCATGAGAAGTCTTTGCTCGAACCGCATGAGGTTGTCTTGGACTGAACCGTATAGGGCGGATTCATTCGAAACTGCATGAGAAGTCTTTGCTCGAACCGCATGAGGCTGTCTTGGCCTGAACTGCATAGGGCGGATTCATTCGAAACCGTATGAGAAGTCTTTGCTCGAACCGTATGAGGCTGTCTTGGCCTGAACCGCATAGGGCGGATTCATTCGAAACCGTATGAGAAGTCTTTGTTCGAGCCGCATGAGGCTGTCTTGGCCTGAGCCGCATAGGACTGATTCATTCGGAATCGCATGAGAAGCCTTTACTTGAGCCGCATACGAACGCCCACGTGGCAAGGCCACGTGGCCTTTTTATGGCACTTGGGGGATTTGTGTCAGAGATCTCTCTCTCTTCCCTAGAAGTCTGTCATTATGACAGCATCATAATTTCTTCTTTTTGTGTCAGGGCTGTCACTTTTTCAGAGTTGTCAGCCGTCAAACAATTAATATGAGGCGGCAGAGAATTGGACTATCCTGCCACGTGTCTTCAGAGCCGCATGGGATGTCTTGAGCCGCATAGTCCCTCATGCCGTATGACTCTTTGAGCCGCATGGGCTTTCTGAGCCGCATGGGGTTCTTTTGGCCGCATGGGTCATTTTCTTTAATATTTTCCATGCTTCTACAAGACCCCCTTCAAAGTTTTCAATTTGTAAAATTGAAATACTTTGAATAAGAAGCATGGTCGTATTCTTCTGGCCGCATATGAAACCCTGACCGCATAGAGTTCTTGGCCGCATAGATTGTTCAGCCGCAGGAATGTCTCATCCGCATAGCTCTTTGCCATGTCATTATTTGCCACGTATGGCAATCTTTTGCACTTAAATGTTGTTGATTTGCTGTTTAGCTTTAAAGGCCACTTTTTGGTGTAGGATCCGAGGAGCTTGGCCTTCATTTTCGGCAGCTTATTTTGATAACCGAAGAGTCGGTCTACGTGTATGCACGGAGATCGAGACGCTTCGCTTTTGTTTATAAATATGGATGACTTTGGCCGGAGGGACTTCTTTACCTTCTCTTTCGTTCACTCTTTTTGCTGTCTTCTCTTTCTGATCTTCTTTGTCCGTCCATCGAAGCAATGGCTCCTAAGTCTTCTAAAGTCATTTCTGCCGCCGCGAAGGGCAAGAGGGTAACGTCTTCGTCAGCCGTCGAGCCTGAAGCGCCCGAAGTGCCCTCTGATGTTCGTCCTGCTTTCAATGGTAAGGGTTGTATTTGAATCTTGAGTACCCATGGCTCTGCTGCATATTTATGCACAAGCCTCCACCCAAGTTGATGGCAAAGCCGTATATGCTGTATGGGCCGCATGACCTTCTCATACCCGGGCCGTATAGAAAATATCCCATGTTTGAACCGCATGAGAAGGATTTAAGTCTCTAGATAAAAAAAACTGCATAAAGTCTCCTCTGAACGGAGCCGCATATGTTTCTAGCAGGCTGAGCCGCATAGCATTTTGCGTCGCATGGGCTCTTCTGTTAGAACTGTGTATATTCATCTGATCCGCATAAGCTATCGAGCTAGAGTCACATGGAACTTCCGTCTGATTTGGGCCGTATGAGACTGTGTTGACTCGAACCGCCTAGGCTTCCTCGAAACTGTATCTCTTGAGACCCAATTGGACTGGAGCCGCATAAGGCTTTGTTGACCCGAACCGCATAGGCTTCCTCGAAGCTGCATCTCTTGAGACCCAATTGGACTGGAGCCGCATAAGGCTTTGTTGACCCGAATCGCATAGGCTCGTGGGAGCTTCTTTATTCAGTGATTTTTTTGGCTTTAACCATCTTTTAATCATGTTTCTCTTTGTCCTTTATTCAGTGAACCTCCCAACCAACCCAGCAGGAAAGCTCCTTATGGGTTCAGCTCAGTTCGCCATGGGCGTGCGGCTTGATGATTTAATCCGTCGTATAGTGGATCAGCTTTCCACTAATGAACCTAGGGAGAGGGTGGCTGCCATTAATAACCAACCTTTCCGCTTTCTTTGTTCAATGATGAATTCGGAGAAGCTGGATGGAGAATATCTGAAATCGGCCTTTCTCTTTGGGGACGCCTTTTCCATAAAGAACTCCCGATTGCTGGATATCTCAGAGCACTGGAATTTTTCTGTAGATGGAGTAGAGATTCATATCCCCGAGATGGAGCGGCATTATCCTCTCTCATGGTTTAACATGGTACCGTTGGACAGGACAATTGTGGGCTCCCTGACTCCTACCCAACAGGGAATGTTTGTGAGCAACATCCACTACAACAGGCGCACGGGTTTAGTATGTGCGGGCAAGGAATCCGTGAGTCGGACTGTGATGGGGCTGCTCCCTGGCACTTTTGTAAACATGACTGGCCCTAATTTTACCTTCACTCTAGCTGATACTTTTCTGAATCAGCTCGCTCGCAAGGGGTCTTATCTCGTAGGCAGGTTGTCGCTGTTGAACTGGATCAAACCCATTCCTATATGGACTAATCTTACCTCGTGGATTTTAAGAAAGTATGGGGACTTCCTTCAGGAAATTGACCTCTACTACGCCGTCAGGGGTACCTGCTACGGTTGCCCATTAACAAGCCCTTGTTTATGGCTCTATTGGAGCTGTATAATCGACGTACAGGGACTTTCTTTGCCCCTGGAGGAGAGCTGGGGCTTGCTCTTCATGAGATGAACGCTGTTTCTAGATTGTCGTGGGGAGGTGAAGCTTTTGAAGCATATACACCGACGAACGAAGAATTTGAAGACCTGGATCGACGATTTCCTGGTTTCGTTGTCGTGTACCAAGAACTGTTGTGTCATCATAGCACCTGCCACCAGATGGCTATCAAGAAAAAAATAGCTCAGAAGGGAGCGCCCCTCACACCACGGCCTGGATTTTGTATCTTTTCAAGTTGCGTCCTTCCGGCCAAGTTTCGTCTCGAACTCCTCGAACCCCGGAGGAGGTGAAGGATATGATGTTGAAGGTCAAGAGGTCGAGGTCTACCCGTGATCGGTTTGGGAGTCGTACTGACTCCCTCAGTTACTTCCACTATGGTACCCGGGAGATGTCTGATAAAGCGATCTTAGCTGGGTTCTTGATGGTGTGGCTACGCAATTGTGTAGTCTCAGGCGGCGCAGGTTCTATGGAAAGGATCAGCCGCCATTTCATTCTTCCAGCTGTGAAATTGGTCTTCAAGGTAAGACTGGCGCTCCTCCCGGCCATGGTGTGTAGCATACACCACGGCCTTCACGCCTTTTCATCCAAAGTCATTGCTCGTAATGTGTCGATGGACTTTGAACGGATAGAACTACCATACCACTACCTCATGGGGTAGTTGTTGATGCACTATCGGTCATTGATGAGGCTGGGACCTGATAAAAATGTCACCGATGATGATGCCTTCCTTTTTCGGTATCGTCATCAGCCTTGGGAGCATGATACCATGCCGGCCTGCCGGAGGGCGTTGGCAAGAGTTGGTGGGCCCAAATTCTTCGTATCTCTTCCTGAATCACCCCTGGAGAAGTGAGGAGGGTACACGTTGACGGCGTTGATCCTCTCCAACTTTTATCTGAGAAGATGCTTCTTTGGTTACGCAACATCCGTCCCGCGCACTTGGTGTATCGTTACCGGAATAGAGTATACCTGGAGCCTTATCTGCCTAGTAGATTTTTCCGTCAATTCGGGTATAGTCAGTTGTTCCTGGATCGCCCTAGCGCTTGTTTGAGCTTTGAGGGCAGTGTGCTCGATGGCGTCCGGGCTTGGCATTATTATAATGCGGCCCATACCCGGGCCATCTTCTCAATCCCTGATGCCAAGGTGGCAAGGGATATCTTGTATATAGCGGCCCTTTATCATGTTGCAGCGAGCAAGCCTCATGTCGGGTTTGATATGAATACTAGCTTCATCGCTGGCACCGGTTTGGCTGAGAAGCCAGAAGGGTCCAAGAAGAGGAAGAGGGGGCGAACAGGGTTCCCGTGCTGAACTCAGAGTCCACTAGGGCGGATGAGGAAGATGACGAACAAGATACTGATGACTCATCTCATTCTTCGGACGAGGAAGTTGGGAATCAACCCGCTGTCGCGCCGGCTGAAAGGACCGTGGGTCAATCGTCTACTTTGTCTGACGAGGTGGCGGAGGATCAACCATCTGCGGTACCTGGCCCTTCGCGTAAACGAAGCAGGCGCGTGACTATCGCTGATGACAGAACCTATTCTATGAAGCACGTTGCGGTAAGACGTCACAGGCTGTTTATTATTGATGTGGACGTTGTCCCTGAGGTAATTTGGGCTTCAGCTGTTTCCTTTCTTCCTCTTCTATGTTATGGCCTAATCATTTGCTTCTTTTGCTCTTTATAGGCGTCGGATGAGCTCGCTCCTCAGGACCCGATTACCGAGACTGATCCGGTCCTGTCTCATTTAGTCAGTGATGTGTGCACCGCTATCATTGCTGCTGGGGTACTTCCGGTTGCGGCCGAGGATTCCCACCTTGCTGGGACCTCAACCCAGGGGGATGGGGGCTTTATCGCGCCCGTCCCTGAGACATCCGAACCCCAACATGATGACTTTGTGGGTGGGGAAACTACCCCGGCTGTGAACGAGTCGTCGTCCCCACGCTCTTCCCCTGGTAATACAAATCAAACCATAGCTCATGAATAAGCCTATGTGTTCTTGTCATATTTTCTTTCAGATTATATTGACTAATGGTTGCTTTGGATGTTCAGATCCCAACCCTTCACTGCCAGTGATTGATATTGCTGGATCGTACCCTACCGGAGAGGGCCTGACGGAACCTCTCTGTATCGAGGGACCTTCGTCTGGGTCGAGCTCGGGGTCCCAGGTAGCAGTGCAGCTGGGACAAGGGACGATGCCCCCCGTGTCCTCCTCTGCGAATGTAGTTTCGGGGGTCAACCTTTCCTCCCTGCCAAGCATCCAGGCTCTTCGGGCGGCGGAAGAGGAGTTAGCCGCCATTCAAGCATCTTTCCGTACGGAATTTGCTTCCTTGGTGGCAGGTGCAGTAACTTCTGAAGCTGCTCCTCCGGTACCGTCTGCCACTCTCCCTCTGACGCCGTCCTCTACAGAGGTCTTGGATGACGCGGTACAGGACGTGGTTGCCAGTTTCCATCGCCACCTGAAGAGAGGGATCGAGGCAGCAGTGGAAAGGAGGACTCCCTTTACTCTGGCCCGTCGATGTACCGGTGGCCAGATTAATATCCTTAAGATACTCCCTGGAGGGAGGGAACTGGCTGCGCTTTTGGAGCCTAAGCTATTAGAAGCTGATCATCTCGTGGCCCAGTTTCGCTTGTTGCAACAGACTGATTTACCCGCGGTCATAAATGAAGAGCACAACTTCCTCATTACCGCGGTGGAGAAGGTGATGGCTGCCCGGGAATTGCTCAAGCCGGCTATATTGAAGGACCGTCGGGATCTGACTCGGTTGTACGACCAATGGCGCCGTCGGACTGAAGATTGCACGACTCGGGAAGCGGATGCTTCCCGCGGGGTAACCGATGCCCGGGAACAGATCCTTGAGCTCCAGAGAAAACTGGCCTTCCTGGAGTCAGAGCTTGAGGCTGCTCGTATTGAGAAAGAGATTGCTATTCAGGAGACCGACAAGTACAGTAGGGCTTCTGCTAATCTAGAGCTTGCCCTAAAGAAGATGGAGAACAACTGGCAGGCGTATATGCATTTGAATGTCGCAGAGCAGTTATCCCAAGAGGTCGAGCGTCGAGCTAAGCAGAGGCTTGATCGGGGGACTGCCTTGGTGAAAAACCGTCTCTTGGAGTTGTGCAATGCCGAACTATAGTCGGCCTTTTCTTCTTATTTTGTCCCTGTTTTCTTTCTTTCTGAAGGGGACATGATCACAAAATATGTAATACTTTTTTCTTCCTTCAAATAAAGAGTACTTTCAATTCTATCCTTCATTTGTATTGCCTGGTGTGCCTGTGATATTGTGGTGATGTTCTCTCCCGCATAGGGGATATATTTGTGGACCTGTTACCCATGGCGTACCTTGGTTTTAGTTAGAGATAACAAGTTTTGGTCAGGATACCTAAAGCAGCCATGGCAAAGTGGTCATGGGTGCTCTTGGTATTGGAAAAAGGAATGCCGTAGAGCAGCTGGGCTCCTGGGGCATGATGAGATGGTGGATTTATGCTAAGAAGCTTAGCAAAGGATATTTGTGGGCCTATTATCCTTGGCGTATCCTGGTTTAGGATACGGATAAATAGGATGAAGGGGAACCGACATACTTGCTCAGAGGTAACGAATACATGGCAAGTAAGAAAGTTTTTTAAACGTAGAGTCATCCTACTCAGAGGTAATGAGTACATAGCAGGAGTGAACTCGACGGAGGGTATTGGTGGTCAACAGAGGACATTTGTGGTCAACAGAGGACATTTGTGGTCAATAGAGGACATTTGTGGACCCATTACCCTTGGCGTACTCCGGTTGTAGGTACAGATAATAGGTCGAAAGGGGATCATCATACTTACTCAGAGGTAATGAGGACGTGGCAAGTATGAAGGTTTCTTCGACGGAGCCTTCCCATTCAGAGGTAATGAGGACATGACAGGAGTGGGCTCAATGAAGGAGGGCACATAGAATAACTCAGAGGTAATGATGACATGGCAGTTCTATGTAAGGGGTGATTTGTTTTTGGCGAAAATGGGACGACTCGGAGGTAATGAGGACATGGTCATCTTAGAAGTTTGTGGACCCGCTACCCATTTTGTGCGCTGGGAGTGCAGGTAGTGGATCATGAGGGAGGATCTCTTGTAGGAAGAAAGTTCAGCGGTACGGTTATACATGACTTTCTTTCAAAAGAGTGACCGAGATGTAAGTTCAGGGGTACCAACGGGTACATAACTCAACAATCCATGAATGTTGGAATCAAAGTGTAAGTTCAGAGGTACCAGCGGGTACATGACTTGGTAATTTGGGATATTTTTATGGAAGAAGGGCATGAGTTCAGCGGTACAAGAGGGTACGTGACTCGAAAATCTGGAATATTGTGGGTGTGAGTTCAGCGGTACCAGCGGGTACATGACTCGGGAATCTGGAGAATGGTGAGTGTGAATTCAGCGGTACCAGCGGACACATGACTCGAGAATCTAGAAAATTATGAGGGTGAGTTCAGCGGTACCAGTGGGTACATGACTCAATAATATAGAAAATTGTGAGGGTGAGTTCAGCGGTACCAGCGGGTACATGACTCAATAATCTAGAAAATGTCGTTTAGACATAATATTTCTTCAGGAACTTGCCGTTGACGGACGACATGAGCAAGTCTCCGTTTTGCTTAGCGAGGCGGTAAGCACCATTGGAGAACACGACCTCAATGACAAATGGATCTTCCCATTTGGGCTGGAACTTGCCGGCGGTCTTGTGAGTCATGACCATTGGCCTCCGGACTGCCAGAACAAGATCGCCCACTTGGAATGTTCTGATTTTGACCTTCTTGTTGAAGGCTCCTGAGATGCGTGCTTGGTATAGCTCGATCCTTTGCTGAGCTAGGAGGCGCTTTTCATCTAAGGCCTCCAACTCTTGTAGTCGACGTCGGTAGTTGTCATCCGTCGTCAATTGATACGTAAGGGCGACGCGGAGTGAGGGTATTTGAGTCTCTAATAGGAGAACTGCCTCACTCCCGTATTCTAGAGAGAATGGTGTGTTCCCGGTAGCTGTTCGGACTGTGGTACGGTACGCCCATAAACACTCGTCGAGCTTCTTATTCCAGACGCGTTTGTTAGAGGAGATAAACTTCTTGAGGAGTTTGATGATTGTTTTGTTGAATGCCTCTGCCAACCCGTTCGCTGCCGGGTTGTATGGTGTCGAAGCAATATTCTGAATACGGTGCTTATCGCAAAATCGATAGAAAGCGTAGCTTGTAAACTGCGGACCATTATCATGGATGATCCTTCGGGGTAGTCCAAAGCGGTAGATGACGTGATGCTTAAGGAAGCTGATCACGTTTGAAGTCTTGACTTCTGCGAGTGGGACAGCTTTCGCCCATTTGGAGAAGTAATCAGTGATCGCAAGTATCAAGCGATGTCCTCGGGAGGAAGGTGGGGTGATTGGACCAACGATATCCATTCCCCATGCTTCGAAGGACCAGGATGCCACTATCGGATGTAGAAATTCGGATGGTTGGTGAATAAAGTCCGCGTGGACTTGGCAGGCTTTGTATTTTCTAGCATAATCTATCGCATCTGCCACCATCGTGGGCCAATAGTAGTCCATTCGGCGAAGGCAATCTTGCAGTTTTGGGCCGAGCTGGTGGGCCCCGCAGACACCGTCATGAGCTTCTCGTACGGCTTCTTTGGCTTCTGCATTTGACAGACACCGAAGCAGTAATCCATCGTAGGAGCGGCGATACAGCATTTTCGTCTCTGTATCGTAGAAGAATCTGAGAGAACGCCGTCAAATGGAGGTGGCTTCCTTTGGGTTCTCGGGCAAGATGTCGTAGACGACGAAGTCGATGAATGGTTGTCTCCAATCTGGGGCATCATCGATCGTCTATGCGGAATAACTTGCCACGAATTGCACATTGTTCTTGGGACAGACCAGTTCATGGCCTATCACATCCACTGATTGGCGATCATAATTCGAAACTGCTAGGGAAGCGGCAAGACCAGCTAAGGCATCAGCTTCGATATTTCGGAGTCTAGAAACATGTTCGATAAAGAACCCTTCGAACGACGAGATGATGTCAATCGCTATTTGGTGATAAGGGATCATGTCTTCGTGGCGGACCTCATATGAGCCCCGTATCTGATTGACGATTAGTTAGGAATCGCCGTATGCTTCAAGGTATTCTACCCCCAGCTCTCTTGCGAGTTGGAGACCAATGACCAGAGCGTTGTACTCGGCCACATTGTTAGAGCA
This sequence comes from Iris pallida, assembly GCA_029216955.1. Lineage (NCBI taxonomy): Eukaryota > Viridiplantae > Streptophyta > Magnoliopsida > Asparagales > Iridaceae > Iris > Iris pallida. Next base: position 51,996,255 of record JANAVB010040619.1, read on the forward strand.
GGGCTCGGTGAGGGAGTAAGCGCGGTTAATCACCAATCCGGATGGGAAGATCAGTACTACCCCGACTTCGACGACTATATTGCCTTTAGTTCCGGTCCTCGAAGCACCGTCGAAGAACATTCGCCATATATTATCGTGAGAGGTTGCATGCGAGTCGGCGACCTCATCTGGGATCTCTTCATATATTCTGGAGGACCCCGAGCCTGGGTGGGCTGCTAAGAAGTCTGCCAGGGCTTGACCTTTGACTGTCTTTTGTGGGACGAAGATCATATGATAAGGGGACAGCAATATTGCCCATATAGCGAGTCGAGAGCTGAGTGCCCCTGGTTTAGTCATGAGGACCCTGAGAGGGTTGACTCGTGAGATCACATGTATCGTTTGTCCGGTGACATAGTGTCGTATTTTCTGAATGGCGAACACCAGGGCAAGGTATTCCTTCTCCACAGCGGAGTATCGGTGTTCTGGCCCAATCATCATTCGGCTGAGGTAATATATGGCTTGCTCATGGCCTGCATCATTGTTTTGTGCGAGCAGAGTCCCGAGGGAATGTTCCATTGCTCGTACATAGAGCAGGAATGATTTTCCAGGAACCGGGGCCACCAAAACTGGAGGTTTTGACAAATATTCTTTGATGTTGTCGAAAGCACGCTGGCATTCCTCGTCCCATACGAACGAGACTCCTTTCTTCATGAGGTGCGTGAACGGTCGGCATCGCCCGGAGAGCTTAGAAATGAACCTCCTGATGTAAGCTAGCCTCCCTTGGAGGCCTCTGAGTTCGCGAAGATTTCTCGGGGGACCCATTTCCATGATTGCTTTTGTCTTCTCAGGGTCTACATGGATACCTTGTGCCGTGATAATGAAGCCCAAGAACTTTTCGCTGGATACGCCCAGAAAGGACTTCGTAGGGTTCATTTTCAAATTGTGCGCTCGCATTAGGTCGAATACTGTCCTTAGATCCTGCAGATAGTCTCCCTTGCAGCGACTCTTAACGGCTATATCGTCAACATAGCACTCCACTGTCTTGCGTAAGTGGTCTCTGAAGATAATGCTCATGGCTCTTTGATATGTGGCACCAGCATTCTTTAAGCCGAAAGGCATAACTGTGTAACAGTATGTGCCAATCGGTGTTCGGAACGATGTATGCTTTTCGTCGTCAGGAGACATCTTGATTTGGTTGTACCCCGAGAAGCCGTCCATGAATGACATACGTTCGAAGCCGCAGGTATTGTCGATCATGATGTCTGTGATAGGAAGGGGGAATTCATCTTTGGGGCACGTCTCGTTCAGATTGCGGAAGTCGATGCAGATTCGAATCTTCCCATTCTTCTTGAGGACGGGTACTATATTGGCGACCCAATCGGGATGTTGCTCCTCACTGTGAGCACCCTGAATTTTGGGTTAATTTTTTTTATTTTTATTTATTTTCTGATTGATTTTAATTTCAATAAATATTTTATTCTATTTATTTACCTTTAAGTGTACTTTTCGTGCCATTGATATTTGGAGTGTCAGGGATGTTCAACTCTGGAAATCTTCTTCACGAGTTTTGGAGTGGACAGGATTACCTTCATGATGGTATATAGTGTCCCATCCAAACTTGTTCCCTTGTACTCTTTTTGCTTCGCTGAACTTCGGGTCAAATTAGACCAGTTGATTATTAATTATTTTTCCCACTCTTTTCCTTGATCATTATTAGCACGTTACCGTGACTTTTAATTTTGGAGCGCAAGACCAGTCAGTTTCTTGAAACCAACTCCTTATTGATGATCTATCGAGACGCTCGTCACCCATGTCCTTCGTGTCCCACTCAGATACATCATTTTGTGCTCCATTTGATTCGTACAACTTTCCAGACACGTGACCCAATTTTATTTTACCCCACGGTGTCACATTTATCTTCCAACTTGATTTGTGGGTCCCCTGTCGACCAAAACTTGTCAGCCCCAACTATGGACATAGCTCACTTTGAGCCTACTATCCGCCTGCCACTTGTGTCTCATTTATTGGAATCCCCATGTGCTACTTATTTACACATGATCATCAACGTCTAATTTTAATTCAATTTTTGCTCAATGTCCGATTTTGATCCAATCCGGCTCCACCGAGTCCAGTCCAGCTCCATGTTGCCCCCATCGGGACACCCTCATTTTTCTGTGTCCAAAATAATATTTAATATCCTTCTACCTATTTCAATATTTATTGAAATTCTCAATTGTCTAAATTCCCATAGGAATGACATTTTTCCTCTAATTAAATCCTAGCCTTTTGTTTCCCCAAACAAATCTCATCCTTTAATTTTCCCCATACACACTCTCACAGCCAACACATTGGCCGGTCCTAACTTTTTTGAGGAGAGAATCTTTCTCTCTCTCTCTTATCCTCTCTCTATTCTCTCTCTTCCCTTTATTTGTTATTCCCATACAACCACATCAAACAAAACTATTACAGCAGCTCCTCTCCCATGGCAAGCCATGCCCGACCACCTCCCTGGCTCCGACCTCCTCTCCTGGCCGGCCTCGCCGTCTCCCACCGCCCATTCTCCCCGATCTCCTCTCCTCCACCATCTCCTCCTCCATTTCCGAACACCACCACCACCTTCAATACAAACCGCCGCCGCCGTCGCCACTGGTCATGACAGCCACCACATCCTCCGTCTACACCGTCGCCGTGCCGCCCCCCCACGTTGTAGCGCTGCCCCGCACGTCGCCGTGCCGCCCCGTGCGCCATCGCGGGCTGGCAGCAAGCAGCGCGCGCGCGTCAGCCGCGTTGGCCGCGCCGCCGACGTCCCGTCGTGCCCCGGCGACCCCCCCGTGGGTGGCCCACTCCGACGAACCATAGGCAGCTCTTTCCTGACGGCCACCGTCCTCCGGGACGCGCCGTCGAGGCGATTCGTGCGTTTTGAACGACGTCCCGTCGTGACGTGCGCGGGATCGAGTTCATTTTGACGCTCCGTCGTAGCAACTTTGCGCACATTTTTCTGGAAATCCGACCGTTGGATCGGCAATTTCTTTGCTCCATCGCAATCTAGGTATATCCACCTTCACTCATGTCAATTTTCGTCCGTTAATTTTATCGTTTGATACATGAAAACCGGCCACCAAGTTGACCGTTTAAATTGTATTAAATTTGGATAGTTTTGTGGGGCCAACTTCGTCAGCTTGTATCTCCTCCACCGTAGCTTCGTTTGGCGTGCTACTAGTTCCGTTGCGAAGCTGGTATAACCCTCTTGCTACCCCTCCAGTTTTGTTTCATTGTGAGCTTGTTTGATTGGTTGAATTCGACGCCAAAGTTGACCGTCCAAATTCATAATTTCCAACTTATAAAATTCCATTTTTGAACACGGAACTCCAGATTTCATTTTTGACACCACTAGTAGACTTGTGGCATCGTTCTGGCATGTTTTCATATAAAATTTATTAGATTTAGAGAACGTGGGCCCGGGCACGTTTTTCGGTGCAAAGCGGGTCCTACATTCTGGGTCAACGGGACTTTTTGACGTCGGCTCATCGGAATCCAATTCCGGATATACCGTTGAGTTCGTATCGTCATTCTGGACTCGTTGACATATAATTTGCTAGGTTTTGGTGGACATTGGGTCCGGCACGCATTTCGGTGCAAGACGGATACCAATATCCGAGTCAACGGGTCATTTTGAGATCGGCTCATCGGAATCCAATTTCGAAGATACCGTTGAGTTCGTATCATCATTCTGGACTCGTTGACAGATAGTTTGCTGAATTTTGAGAACTTGGGCTCCGGCACGTATTTCTGTGCAAACCGGAATTCCAAGTTCTGGTCAACGGGCCAAATTAAGATCGGGTCAACGGAATCCAATTCTGGAGATACCGTTGGGTTCGTATCGTCATTCTGGTTTCGTGGTCATATAATTTGTTATATTTTATAGACTTGTTTTCTTGCACGTTTTTCGGTGCAAAACGGCTCCGACACGGACACCGTTTGACCCGAAATTACCTTTTTGCCCTTGTATCCAAACTGGACCGTTGGGTAGGCTATCCTAGCTAATTTGACCATTCTGGACACGTTGGCGATGTTTATTTCATCGTCCGACAATGTTTGTTGATAGTTTCTCTAAGTTTAGCCTTGTTATAATTAATTAATAATTAATTCATATAATGCTCGTATTTCGAGATTAGTACAACGAAACTGAGCTCAGTCAATTCCAGTGATCTCACATCGCTGAAATAGACAAGATGGACACGTGGATCACCATAATAAGATTATCAACTTTACCGTTGATATTCTTATCTCGATTTGCGTGTCGTAAGTTTCGACGTACGAATAACGAAGTACACTTTATATTTTCAATAATTAGACTAGACTGACCCTGTTTGACCAAAGTTGACCAGTTGACCCAAAGTCAACTGTGAGTCAACGGTTGACTTAGTTTGACTAGATTATTGACCGGAGTTGACCTAGAGTTAATTTGACTTAGAAGAACCTAGAATAATATAGATTGCTTGTAGAGACTCTTTTATTACAACTTGAACACCTTGTAACCTGTGTTGCTTTAAATAGGACTCTGTGGCTTCAGTTGGACCCTCTATACTTATTAGCTCAGGACCGCAGGCGAGTACATTCACTGATAGTTTTTATTGTCTTGATATCTACTATATCCGATTCAGTCGTAGTATTTTACTTGATTCCCGACACGACGGTTCACGGACTAGTATACGTCGGATCCTGTCATGAGATATTATTCCTGGACTTTCTTGGTATATGGGTATGAGATATTTCCGTGTTCCTGTACTTGTATAGACATTGATTTGGGAGTGGGCTGGCCCCCTGCTCTCGAACCCTGTGTCATGACGTGCCATGTCCGGATCCGTGATACTATTCGGGGGATAGAGGAGAATTATTAGGGGTTATGTGATCAAAGCCTCCGTGTGTTACTATATATTGCTAGCGCCACCGTCACCTCACGTAGGGTGTAGCAGATACCCCGTGCCGGTTATCCAGGTTGGCCGGCATGACCCTTTCTAGAGATTTTCGTGTGATTGCCGGGCCAAGTGGATAACATTTCCGTGTTTCCCAGCCGATCACATTTTGCCCTAATAGTTCAAATAACTTTTTATTTATTTGTTGTCATATCTTACATTCCAGTTCACCTTTACTTACTGTACTTTCACCATGCTATGATACATTTCTCATATGCTCTACCTGCCTTTTATACTGTACCATGATGATGGGACTAGGTTCTGTTCGAAGGAAGGGTTACAACCGCGGTCCTTATTTGGTTTAAGGGTTGTAACTCGACTTTCAAATGGTTCCCAAGTCGCCTATATTCTTTGTCTTGTATCTCATTATTACTGTCTCTTATAGTATTTCTCAATTCATATGGAACTGTTGTTGGTGTTTGTACTTGCTCATTTTCTTGACAGGATACGTTGACAAATTTTACAGATAGTTTGGAGGTTGCCTGCTAGCCTAGAGGAGACATTAGAGGTTGTTTAGCTAGCTGTTCTCAGTTGTCTGGAGTTGTATTTATTTTATGGATTATTGTATTGAGCTTTGAGATGTATTTCTGGGTTATGTACCTTAGACACTTAGACTTCTATCTGTTGTATCTCTTTTCGATTTCATGTTTTATCCATCTTCTTTTATGCTCTACCATTAGATGTGATTGAGTTTATATTCTGCTATGTCACCCCCATTCGGGGAGTATAAACTGTTTAGTCTTATACTATTAGATGCATTGAGACCTAGGACAGCATTCTACCGCCGACACAGTGGCATAGGCTGGGCGTTGTTACGTTCTCGTGCCCTAACCCTAGGGTGCGGGTCGTGACACGTTTTTAGTGGTGGCCCTTGCAGGTCGAGACTAAAAGTGTAGTGGTATTCGAACTAGAGTACCACTACAGCCTGCAGTAGAATTTGGATATATTTTGAAGGTACTCAATCACAGTTAGGACCCTTGAGAGATTCCCGGGACGACCCTTGAGAATATTATTTAACTTCGATTTGAAAACTCTCTTTTCTTGATTGATTTATCTTTACTTTCTGCTATTGAATTTGATTTTGATGGATTATTATTGAATTTGAGTTTGTATTTATTGATTTTGAAGGATGATTATTGAATTTTAAATCTTGATGATAGCTGTTGCATCCTAGTTTGTATTTTCATGGATTTTTGTTCATTTTTTGGATTTTGATGTTCGTTGATAAATTTGAATTGATTTTTGAGTATTCATTGTTGATTTAAATTAATTTGTCAAGATGAAATTATATGGGCTAGGTCATCTAAGTTATGGAGTCTAGTCTTCTACAGTCATATTAGCCAGCATGGTGAGGACATATAGTTTGACTTGGATATATCTCTCGGGTGTGAGAATTTAAGGTTTTCGCAGCCAAGCTAGCGGCATCGCAAAAATGTTAAATACCATGATTCTAAGAGGTATGTGCCCAAGTCGAGGACTCTGTGATTATCGTAGCCTTGCTTACTAGTATGACGAGGATTAGGTTACCATTATCTTGGACAGACGCATATGATTATCAGATTGTACCTTAAAGATTTTCGAGCATATTTTCTCTACTTTGTTTCAGACCTTCAAAAAAATTTATTAATTGTTTTGTTTAATTTTGCTTCTCATTATTTAACTTAGGAGTAGCTTTAGCTATTTTCATAAACCTTTGTGTAACTTCTTCTATGAATTTCTTCTTAATACGATGAATCAATGATTTGCTAGACCTTATTTTGGAACTGACATTAGCTCTGATTTCAAACGGTTTCCTCTTTTAAAACGGATAAGTAGAACAGATTTTATTACCATTTCTTTTCCTGCCAATATTTTAGTACCATCATTCCTTGTCTTATACAACTATCCTGATTATATCAATTCCGTCTCGTATCTCATTCTGTCAGCTGTACTTGAACTCTTGAATCTGTATATCGTTTTTATCTGAGAAATGTTGAGAAAGTGACGTAAATCATCTAGTACGGAAATGACGTAATTGGTTATCATGTGATAATTTTGTAGGAATCAAAATGTTGGATGTCAAATGTGAAAAATTCGAAATGGAGATGTGGTAAAGGTTTAAAATGAAATCGAGGGATAAATGTTATTAATTTAGAAACAATTGCAGAAATTTTGGTTATGAGTAATTCATGGATGCGTTTCAAAAAAAAAATCAGAGGTCAACCTAGTTTTGAGAACTTAGAAAATCTTGATTATTGATTCTTGGGAACTATTACAAGGCTATGTAGAAATTTAATAATGGAAAGGAGAATTTGATTGTATCCGATGATCTTACAAAATTGAATTGGATATTGTAAGAGGGTGACTAGAGACAGAGAGAACACAAGGATTTTAAGCTATAGGAATTATTCTAGATGATTAGAGAAATTGTAGAATTCAAAAGGAAAATATTTGAAGGTGAACGTTGAAGAAATTATGAAGGTTGATTTATAAACAAGAATAAAATTTTGTGTGACATAGTGGTATTGGAGTTTAGTAAATACGAGACTTGACTTAAACAAGTACAAGGATTTCATAAACTGGATTTAGAGGTTTCAGATCTAATTTAGAACGAGGCGAAGGAATTTGAAATTTTGATTAAATGAATAAGTGTCGACTCCTAAATAAGAGGGGTATGCTTCATGGAAAATATTTTAGAAGTTTGAAATTTTGTCTATCGTGATCATGGTAAAAGTTTAGATAACTGAAGATTATAAAATTTTTGAGGGTAGACATATAACGGTTGATTTTATATTGGGATTTGTGAGAAAATATGATTAGCAAATGGTAAACTGATAATGTTAGAGAGAGATGATTAACTGACCTTCGTATGAAACCCTTTCCTATTTTTCTCTAAAAGGATTTTCAACATCATTGAATCCTAGTTTCCTTAATCACGACCAAATCAACTTCGATTATCTTTTCTTATCTTGGGTTGTACTCAATTGACTTAAATTTGATTACGACCTGAATCACCATCCTTGTATGCTCGTTCTCAGACTTTGTTGAACCGTCCTCCATATTGCCCAAATCTTGATTTTTCCAATTTGATCAACTTAGATCGTATCAAGACTAAATATTTTATATATATATATATTGTAATTGAATTTCAATGCAATTGACTTTCATTCCTTAACTAATGATTTGATTTTTCCTTGAATAGTATTTTTCAGATAATTGGTAGTTACCTTTATTTTATTTTTTTGATGAATACTAGTTTCATATAGGATGGTAGACCGCCTTACAATTTTGATGATTTGTTATTTCTGTAACTTTTTTCGTTTAGCACCCTAGATTGTTTGTGTGTTTTGATACCCTATGACCGTTTTGGTTTAGCATGACTAGTATACCTAGATGAGACTTTCTCTACCACCGTATGCCATGACCCTGTATGCCGTTCTTTTTGATGGTATAATTTGTTAAGTTCTGGGACTTTGATTTTGGGGGTTTGACCTAGAGGGAGTATGGACATTTTAATTTCGAGGACAAAATTTTTATAAGGTGGGTAGGATGTGAGCACCCTGAATTTCGGGTTGATTTTTTTTATTTTTATTTATTTTCTGATTGATTTTAATTTCAATAAATATTTTATTCTATTTATTTATCTTTAAGTGTACTTTCCGTGCCATTGATATTTGGAGTGTCAGGGATGTTCAACTCTGGAAATCTTCTTCACGAATTTTGGAGTGGACAGGATTACCTTCATGATGGTATATAGTGTCCCATCCAAACTTGTTCCCTTGTACTCTTTTTGCTTCGCTGAACTTCGGGTCAAATTAGACCAGTTGATTATTAATTATTTTTCCCACTCTTTTTCTTGATCATTATTAGCACGTTACCGTGACTTTTAATTTTGGAGCGCAAGACCAGTCAGTTTCTTGAAACCAACTCCTCATTGATGATCTACTCGAGACGCTCGTCACCCATGTCCTTCGTGTCCCACTCAGACACGTCATTTTGTGCTCCATTTGATTCGCACAACTTTTTTGACACGTGACCCGATTTTATTTCATCCCACGGTGTCACATTTATCTTCCAACTTGATTTGTGGGTCCCCTGTCGACCAAAACTTGTTAGCCCCAACTATGGACATGGCCCACTTTGAGCCTACTATCCGCCTGCCACTTGTGTCCCATTTATTGGAATTCCCATGTGCTACTTATTTACACATGATCATCAACGTCTAATTTTAATTCGATTTTTGCTCAATGTCCGGTTTTGATCCAATCCGGCTCCACCGAGTCTAGTCCAGCTCCATGTTGCCCCCATCGGGACACCCTCATTTTTTTGTGTCTAAAATAATATTTAATATCCTTCTACCTATTTTAATATTTATTGAAATTCTCAATTGTCTAAATTCCCATAGGAATGACATTTTTCCTCTAATTAAATCCTAGCCTTTTGTTTCCCCAAACAAATTTCATCCTTTAATTTCCCCCATACATACTCTCACAGCCAACACATTGGCCGGCCCTAACTTTTTTGAGGAGAGAATCTTTCTCTCTCTCTCTTATCCTCTCTCTATTCTCTTTCTTCCCTTTATTTGTTATTCCCATACAACCACATCAAACAAAACTATTACAGCAGCTCCTCTCCCATGGCAAGCCATGCCTGACCACCTCCCTGGCTCCGACCTCCTCTCCTGGCCGGCCTCGCCGTCGCCCACCGCCCATTCTCCCCGATCTCCTCTCCTCCACCATCTCCTCCTCCATTTCCGAACACCACCACCACCTTCAATACAAACCGCTGCCGCCGCCGCCACTGGTCGCGACAGCCACCACCTCCTCCGCCTACACCGTCGTCGCGACGCCCCCCCACGTCGCAGCACTGCCCCGCACGTCGCCGCGCCGTACCGCGCGCCGCCGCGGGCTGGCAGCAGCTGCGACAGCAAGCATCGCGTGCGCGTCAGCCGCGTTGGCCGCGCCGCCGACGTCCCGTCGTGCCCCGACGACCCCCCCCCCCCCGTGGGTGGCCCACTCCGGCGAACCATAGGCAGCTCTTCCCTGACGGCCACCGTCCTCCGGGACGCGCCGTCGAGGCGATTCGTGCGTGTTGAACGACGTCCCGTTGTGACGCGCACGGGATCGAGTTCATTTTGACGCTCCGTCGTAGCGACTTCGCGCGCATTTTCTCGAAAATCTGACCATTGGATCGGCGATTTCTTCGCTCCGTCGCAATCTCGGTATATCCACCTTCACTCATGTCAATTTTTGTCCGTTAATTTTATCGTTTGATACATGAAAATCGGCCACCAAGTTGACCGTTTAAATTGTATTAAATTTGGACAGTTTCGCGGGGCCAACTTCGTCAGCTTGTATCTCCTCCACCATAGCTCCATTTGGCGTACTACCTGTTCTGGTGTGAAGCTGGTATAACCCTCTTGCTACCCCTCCAGTTTCGTTTTATTGTGAGCTTGTTTGATTGGTTGAATTCGACGCCAAAGTTGGCCGTCCGAATTCGTAATTTCCAACTTGTAAAATTCTATTTTTGAACACGGGACTCTAGATTTCATTTCTGACACCACCAGTAGACTTGTGGCGTCGTTCTGGCAAGTTTTCATATAAAATCTATTAGATTTGGAAAACGTGGGCCCGGGCACATTTTTCGGTACAAAACGGGTCCCACATTCTGGGTCAACGGAACTTTTTAACGTCGGATCATCAGAATCCAATTCTGGATATACCGTTGAGTTCGTATCGTCATTCTGGACTCATTGACATATAATTTGCTAGGTTTTGGTAGACATTGGGTCCGGCACGTATTTCGGTGCAAGACGGATACCAATATTCGGGTCAACGGGTCATTTTGAGATCGGCTCATCGGAATCCAATTTCGGAGATACCGTTGAGTTCGTATCATCATTCTGGACTCGTTGATCGGTAGTTTGCTGAGTTTTGAGAACTTGGGCTCCGGTACGCATTTTCGTGCAAACCGGAATTCCAAGTTCTGGTCAACCGGCCAAATTAAGATCGGGTCAACGGAATCCAATTCTGGAGATACCGCTGGGTTCGTTTCGTCATTCTGGTTTTGTGGACATATAATTTGTTATATTTTATAGACTTGTTTTCTTGCATGTTTTTCGGTGCAAAACGGCTCCGACACGGACACCGTTTGACCCAAAATTACCTTTTTGCCCTTGTGTCCAAATTGGACAGTTGGGTAGGCTATCCTAACTAATTTGACCATTCTGGACACGTTGGCGATGTTTATTTCATCGTCCGAAAATATTGTTGATAGTTTCTCTAAGTTTAGCCTTGTTATAATTAATTAATAATTAATTCATATAATGCTCGTATTTCGGGATTAGTACAACGAAACTGAGCTCAGTCAATTCCAGTGATCTCACATCGCTGAAATAGACAAGATGGACACGTGGATCACCATAATAAGATTATCAACTTTACCGTTGATATTCTTATCTCGATTTGCGTGTCGTAAGTTTCGATGTACGAATAACGAAGTATACTTTATATTTTCAATAATTAGACTAGACTGGCCCTGTTTGACCAAGTTGACCAGTTGACCCAAAGTCAACTGTGAGTCAACGCTTGACTTAGTTTGACTAGATTATTGACCGGAGTTGACCTAGAGTTAATTTGACTTAGAAGAACCTAGAATAATATAGATTGCTTGTAGAGACTCTTTTATTACAACTTGAACACCTTGTAACCTGTGTTGCTTTAAATAGGACTCTGTAGCTTCAGTTGGACCCTCTATACTTATCAGCTCAGGACCGCAGGCGAGTACATTCACTGATAGTTTTCATTGTCTTGATATCTACTATATCCGATTCAGTCGTAGTATTTTACTTGATTCCCGACACGACGGTTCACGGACTAGTATACGTCGGATCCTGTCATGAGATGTTATTCCTGGACTTTCTTGGTATATGGGTATGAGATATTTCCGTGTTCATGTACTTGTATAGACATTGATTTGGGAGTGGGCTGGCCCCCCTGCTCTCGAACCCTGTGTCATGACGTGCCATGTCCGGATCCGTGATACTATTCGGGGGATAGAGGGGAATTATTAGGGGTTATGTCATCAAAGCCTCCGTGTGTTACTATATATTGCTAGCGCCACCCTCACCTCACGTAGGGTGTAGCAGATACCCCGTGCCGGTTATCCATGTTGGCCGGCATGACCCTTTCCAGAGATTTTCGTGTGATTGCTGGGCCAAGTGGATAACCTTTTCGTGTTTCCCAGCCGATCACATTTTGCCCTAATAGTTCAAATCACTTTTTATTTATTTGTTGTCATATCTTACATTCCAGTTCACCTTTACTTACTGTACTTTCACCATACTATGATACATTTCTCATATGCTCTACCTGCCTTTTATACTGTACCATGATGATGGGACTAGGTTCTGTTCGAAGGAAGGGTTACAACCCCGGTCCTTGTTTGGTTTAAGGGTTGTAACTCGGCTTTCAAATGGTTCCCAAGTCGCCTATATTCTTTGTCTTGTATCTCATTATTACTGTCTCTTATACTATTTCTCAATTCATATGGAACTGCTGTTGGTGTTTGTACTTGCTCATTTTCCTGACAGGATACGTTGACAAATTTTACAGATAGTTTGGAGGTTGCCTGCTAGCCTAGAGGAGACATTAGAGGTTGTTTAGCTAGCTGTTCTCAGTTATCTGGAGTTGTATTTATTTTATGGATTACTGTATTGAGCTTTGAGATGTATTTCTGGGTTATGTACCTTAGACACTTAGACTTCTATCTGTTGTATCTCTTTTCGATTTCATGTTTAATCCATCTTCCTTTATGCTCTACCATTAGATGTGATTGAGTTTATATTTTGCTATGTCACCCCCATTCGGGGAGTATAAACTGTTTAGTCTTATACTATTAGATGCATTGAGACCTAGGACAGCGTTCTACCGCCGACACTGCGGCGTAGGCTGGACGTTGTTACGTTCTCGTGCCCTAACCCTAGGGTGCGGGTCGTGACACTCACGAATGAAGCCGCTGGCTATCAGTTTGTTGACTTCGGCTTCGATCGCGGCCATGATGCCTGGGCGGAAGCGTCGCTGTTGTTGCTTGACTGGCTTCGCATCTGGCCGAATGTTGAGTTTGTGAAGAGCAATGTCGGGATTTAACCCTGGCATGTCTTGATAGCTCCAGGCGAACACATCAATGTATTCTCTGACAAGTTCTAGCAACGACTCCCGTTCTTCGTCTGCTAGGCTTCTACTGACGAAAATTGGTTTTGGAGAATATTCGCTGCCGAGGTCAACTTGTATGACTTCATCTTCGGTAGGAGGTTCTCTTAGTTCGAAACATTTTTCCTATTGTGCATCCATTTGCTGGGCCCACGGCTCTAGCTCGAGGATCTCGGGGATGTCTTCGTCTTCTTCGTAAGCGTCAGCGAATGCCATGTTGACTGTCATGACTCGTCTGAACATATCTCCGATGCTGGTATCCGAGTCAGAAGTTTGTGACCCGGTTGAATGTGACTGCCAGTCGTATTCTTCATCTGAACTCTCAGGGGTCGTAGTAGGCGTTACATACCCTAACCCGTATCGAGTTTTGCTATAGTAGTCTCGTGGTTTGCCTGCCGGGACTGGTGGCTTCAAAGGTAATCGTCGTCCAGTGCCGTAGTTCAAACCTGGCATTATCTCCAGATCATACCCCTGTTTCTGCATAAGATATTTGGATTGGGGGCTATAAAGATACAGAGGCAATCTTCCGGTATCTGACCCGAGGTCGGCTTCCTCTATGGTGAAGGGATGCGGGTCGTTCTTCCGACCGAAGATGATTGGATGGTCCCCTCCCTCGATTATTCGATAAGCGTCTTCTGCTGGAGTAAGCTGGATTGTGGTGTACATATTTGTCACCTGTGTGTGTAGGTGAGTGCCTATACCGTGTTCCATAGCATATATTGTACATAGCTTATTGAGCTCGGTGTAGTTCAAAGATAACCCTTTATTGATGAAGTAAGGTATCTTTTCTAGGGGGATTATATCATCAGCGGAGGGGACATTAGTGTGGGTAGCCACATACTTGGCTAGCTCCGGTTCCTCTTCGACTACCCCCTGTGTGAATGAAGACTGAGAGGACGACCTGGGAAGTTTGATTGTCAGTGGTTCAGTTGATGGAGCAGAGCGTGGAGTCGTTGGCAGACTAGCGACCCCCAATTTGGCATTTGATGTGGAGCAAGGAGTAGCCGATTCGCTAGAAGTGTCAGACCTCGTATCGGGGTGACGACCCTTCTTGGGAAGGCGTATCGTCAGTGGCCTATCGGAGGGATTAAGCTTCTCCGTTTGGGGTTGACCGACTCTCGGCAGTCTGATTGTCAATGGCCCCGTTGTGGGTCTCGGCACTTGGCCGGACCTTGGCAGTCGGATTATCATCTGCTCCTCCTGCGCCGAGAGGCTGATCGCGTCCTTCCGCAGAGTGGCGGTAAGGGGTGCGGACTTGCCCGGTTTGCGAGCTTGGAGGTGGATCGTCAGAGGTTCTTCTGATCTTGTGGCTGTTTCGGTACTGGCTTGTATATCTCCTTCAGCAAGATGCTTCTTCGATTTTTTGTACAGGCAGGAGTCCGAATAGTAAGATTTGACCCCTTTGAAGGGATCGATGTCAGCAAATTCTGTCTTTACGAAGCCGTATTTGTCGACATATTTGAAGCACTGGTGTAGCGTGGAAGGTACGATCATATAATCGTGTATCCATGGGCGCCCCAAGAGGATGTTGTAAGAAGTGTCTGCATCTATGACGTAGCAGGTGACTTCGGATTGGAGATCGCCGATCTGACACTTCAGACGAATCTTTCCAATAGGGTAGCTCATGCCCGAATTGAAACAGCTGATGGCGGTGCTTGTAGGTGTCAAACGATGCATTGGGATACGGAGATGATGTAGCAGACCCTTTGGGATGATGCTTATGGAAGAGCCAGGATCAATGTGCATCCGATCCACCTTCACGTCGTCGATGTATCCCGTGTAGTATAGCGGGCGATCATGTAGGTTGGTTTTGATGAGCATGTCCTGCGGAGTGAAGACGATGTTGGGCATTGCTCCCGTGCATGCACTGTTTTGGAGATCCACATGTGAGTCCTCCCCGGTGAGGTTGGATTGAGCTAGATAGGCATCGGCATTTTGGAGTGCTTCGTTCAATGCAATACGAACGTCCTTGGAGAGCCTTAGGCGTTCGTACAGTGACAACTTGGCCGGTGTGTTAGCCAATTGCGCTAAGATGTCAAAGTTGTAGGGCCTCTCTAGCCCTTGGGCTGCGTCTTTTCGGAGAGATTTGTCGAAGCGAGTCTCCCTCGGCTTAGGCTTGTCGGTCGTCGAAGGCTGAGCCGGTCCCGGAGCATCAGTTGTAGTGGGTTGATGATTTTCAGCTGGATTGTCAACCACAGGTTGGGATTACGCTCCGGACCGCATGACGACGGTTGTAGCTTCCTCGTTGTCTGCCGAGGTTGTGTGGCAGGTCCTGACTTTTTCACCTTTCTTTTTGCCGGTGGAAGATGGTGTGGGCCGAGTCACTTCTGACACCAAGTCTGGATGGATCCACATGACCTCCCCTCGTGATGTAGTGAGGGGTACTAGACCAGCAGCCTGATCTCGGGAAGGTAGAAGATTGGTAATCTCCATTGTCGCTAGAGGGATAGGGACCACCCCGTCTTGAGTCTCCGTCGGAGGGAAGCTGCCGAATTGTACGGACACCATATTGGCTGCCACGGTTACCTCTTCGAAATCGATGGCCAGAGCGTTCGAATCGATGAGATTTTGGATGTACCGTTTCAGTTGGTAACAATCGTGTGCAGCATGATGGACATAGCGATGATAATAGCAGTACTTTGGATTCTCCATCTCTGTCGGCCGCGGTTCCCGTCTTGGTGGAGGGAGCTGAATCCTGTCCCCTTGTATGAGCATGTCCAAGATGGGCTTGACGTGACCGTCTTCGAAGGAGTAAGTAATTTGCGGCCATTGTTTGTCTGCGGACTTCGGCTCAGGTTTTTGTGCTGTATCGGCCACCATAGCCTGCTTTCCCTTGCTGTCCCGATTGTTGGAGGGGCTACCCCCGTTATCGTTGTTGGGACGCTCTTGTTTTCTCCTTTCGAAATGTGCAATCCCAGTTGGCGAGCCTTCTTCAGTCGTTCTTCGGCGCTTGTGGCGCTGATGATGAACGTCTTCCAGTCTTTGAATTGACTTTCGCCCATCCAGAGACTGATCATTAGGAGCAGTCTCTTTTGGCAAATTTCAATTAAAGAGGAATCTGGATTTCTGGAGGGCAGCTTCATGGCGGTTTGGCGGAACCGCTCAACGTAGTTCCTTGTCAATTCCTTCTCCCCTTGGACGACGTCCATGAGGGTGGACATGGTGACGTCCTGCCCTACTTCGTAGAATCTCTCCAAGAACAGACGCTTGAAGCCGGCGAAGGAGTGGATGCAGTTGTCCGGCAGATTGCGATACCAGTCGAAAGCGACTCCTTCCAATGCCCCAATGAATAATCGCGTGAGGATAGCATCATCATGGGGCAGATGGTCGGTGGTGACCTCAAAGTAAGTGATGTACCGACTTGCTGAGGTCTTGCCATCATATGGGTTGATATTGAACGGCTTATATTTTGGTGAAAATGGAACATCCCTCCATTCGGCAGGGTATGGTTGCCGTATTCTGAGGTCTTGAGCATTTTCTCGGGCATGGAACATGGCTCGGAGCTCCTGGACCTCTCTTCTTACTTCTCGGGCCTCATCTGTCGTGGTAGGGGCTGTTACTTCGGGAGGATTATTGCCCGGGTTTGGTGCCGCTGAGTTCGAGTCTGCATTGACCGCGGGGCCCGTGCTTGTTTGGCCAGGCGTTCCTCCTTGCAGAGTTGGAAGGGCCGCTTTAATCTCGTCTACAGACTTGACCAAAGCAAGTAATATGGCTTCGAGATTATCGATGCGTTGGCGATCACTGGAACCACCTTGATTGCTGTCCCTCATGAACACCGTCCTTACATGAGGAGTGATAGAAGGAACGGTGGAGGATGTGCCCTCCGAGTCGTACCCATGTACCGAGAAGTCATCGGGGTAGGTGGAAATGTTCTCTTCGGGCTCGGACTCGGAGGGAACGGTATCCCCAGCCTCAGAGCTTACTTTGTCTTGAGAGTCACGGATGTCCTCGGAGACATCAGCGTCTGTTGTACCTGATGGAAGAGTTGTTTGTCCGAGCTCGGCTCCTTGAAACATTGGATTGTTGTGGATGTTCGGAGGAGTGCTACCCCCAGTTCCTCCGACCCCCAGTGATGTGGATGATAAATTTCCCATTGCGACAGATTTCGTCTTTGAACGGGTGTGTTGGAATACTCCGGTGGAGGACAACCGTTTAGACGACAGTTTCTTAGCTGTATTGGTTGATATCTTGGGACTGGAGAGGCTTGTCTTCTTTCCTCTCCCTTCGGCGGGGATTTTCTGAGCGGAATTACAGGAGACAACAGGAGGTGCCTCGTCTTCTGAGCTCGGACGCTATAGTCTTTGGAAGACAGACAGCCGGTCTTTCATTGCTGCCGTGTTATTGCAACAGCAGTTGACGATGATTTGGGTGCAGTGACGTCCAAGCGAGGACTCTTTGCACACCGAAACTCCTCTTTCCTTGTGTTTGTGGAGGATCGCCTCTCACAGGTCAGAGGAACCACTTTGTCCGTTCGCCGCCGGGGGCTGGACTCGAGCGGTTCTATACAACTTCCCATCAGAGGCCCGTGTGATAGTCAATGGGACGCCCCGATAGTCAGAGGTTGGGACAGCTGACTGGGATTGATGAGCCCGTGCTACCCTAGACCTTCTCCTTTTAGCAGTTGCGGGTGCGTAATAGGAGGAGTCCAAGTTGAATACCACAGAGTCTGGTTTATCATCCAGAGAACCATCAGGGTCAGGACCGCATGAGAGACGGTCGAAGACTGATCGAGAGAAGCGGGGAACGGACGCTATGCGGCTAGAATTGGGTACCGTGCAGGCTGTCTGCATGCGGTTGTCTTCTGCTGTCGGATGAGTTGTTTTTATGCGGCTAGGAGTCACGACCGTGCAGGCTGGCCGCATGCGGTTGGCAATTGTGGCCGCATGGGTTTTCTGCAAGCGATTGACTTTCTTAGCCGCATGAGTTTCATCCATGTAGTTGGCAGCTGTAGTCGTATAAGCTATACGGCTGACAGATATGGCCGCATGAGTTTTCTTCATGCAGCTGGCGGATGTAGCCGTACGAGCTTTCTCCCTGTGGCTAATACCCTTATGCGGCTCTGATCGCATAGAGTTCCTTTTTGCCCCTGCAAGTCCAGCATCATAGTGTTTTCTTCTGTCGAACTTGGGAACAGCAGAGTTATCTACGGTCTGAAGTAGGGCCGAAGGAGAGTCTTGCTCGCCGTCTTGAGCAACAGAGGGTATCTCTGCAAGAGCTTCAGTAGGAGCGAATGATCTGGGTCTCCACTCCTTGCGGGCCTTCTTTGTGCGGGCTCACTTCTGGACCGGGCCAGCGCTCTTGTCGGAGAGCATTTCTTCGAACGCCTGTTGGTCAAACCGGGCGACCATCTTCTGTTGCGTGGAGCCAAGCTTGGCTGCATCCGATTGCGTCACCAACTCCTCAGCCGTGGAGAAGTTTGTCCCCAGCAGAGTCGCCATCGTGTTTGCCATGAAATATAAAAGAACAGAACAATTATCGGAGGACCGGACTTTTACTTCACGTTATAAACTCGCTTGTAGAAAGAAAGCCTAGGGACGAAAACCTAGGTACAGCAGTCTAAGTACAATTGTTTATTTTAGATTCTGGGTGGTGACGGTAGAGGCTCGGGAAGGCGACGGCAGCCCTGCCTTACTCCTTGGACGATCGGTATGCAGCCTTAGCTCCTATGAAGAGATGGTTGGCGTTGATGAAGAAATGCTCTTCTTGCTCTCCCTCTATTGCTCTTCTGGCTTCTCTCTTTCTCTGTGTATTTTCTCTCTGATTATTAGGGGGGAAGCTCTCTGTATATCGTTTTTATGATAATGTATATCTTTACAAGGGAATGGCACCTTGCTATTTGTAATAGTGGGCTGTCATCATTAGGGTTGCCAATGATTACATCTTGGAGATGGCGGCGGCCTGTGGATTGGTCAATCTAGGTCGTTCGTTTTTTATTGTGACGAATCCGAGCCATTGAGTGTAGATTATACCAAATCCCATCAGCAATTAATGCTGATTGGAATAAATCTTCCTCATAATGATCTTCTGACGTCAGTGAATAAATTAAATTTATTCTCCTGCCACGTGTCCTAGATTATGGGGATTTGATCCGATCTTTAATTGCAGTAAATCTGAGAAATTGATCGGCTTAGGATACGTGTCTTAGGAGCCACTGTGGAGATCTGAACCACATGACGAGTGAACCGCATATGATTTTGGGCCGTATATGGTTAGGGCCACGTGTCAGGGCTGCCTGGGTAGTGGCCCTCCCTTGAGCCTTTGAACCACAGGGAGGTAATCATTGTCAGCCGCATAGGGATACATCCGCCTGAGCCGCATGGAAATGGTTCTCTTGAACCGCATGAAAAGTCTTTGCTCAAGCCGCATGAGGCTGTCTTGGCCTGAGCTGCATGGGACGTATTCATCCTGAACCGCATAAGAAGTCTTTGCTCGAACCGCATAAGGCTGTCTTGGCCTGAACCGCATAGGGCGGATTCATTCGAAACCGCATGAGAAGTCTTTGCTCGAACCGCATGAAGCTGTCTTGGCCTGAACCGCATAGGGCGGATTCATTCGAAACCGCATGAGAAGTCTTTGCTTGAACCGCATGAGGCTGTCTTGGCCTGAACCGCATATGGCGGATTCATTCGAAACCGCATGAGAAGTCTTTGCTCGAGCCGCATGAGGCTGTCTTGGCCTGAGCCGCATAGGACTGATTCATTCGGAACCGCATGAGAAGCCTTTACTTGAGCCGCATACGAACGCCCACGTGGTAAGGCCACATGGCCTTTTTATGGCTCTTGGGAGATTTGTGTCAGAGATCTCTCTCTCTTTCCTAGAAGTCTGTCATTATGACAGCGTCATAATTTCTTCTTTTTGTGTCAGGGCTGTCACTTTTTCAGAGTTGTCAGCCGTCAAACAATTAATACGAGGGGGCAGAGAATTGGACTATCCTGCCACGTGTCTTCGGAGCCGCATGGGATGTCTTCAGCCGCATAGTCCCTCATGCCGCATGACTCTTTGAGCCGCATGGGCTTTCTGAGCCGCATGGGGTTCTTTTGGCCGCATGGGTCATTTTTTTTAATATTTTCCATGCTTCTACATCATCCACATATTTGAAACATTGGTGGAGAGTTGATGGCACGGTGTTATGTTCATGCAACTACGGTCTTCCTAACAAGGCATTGTAGGAACCATGATTGTCAATCGCATAGAAGGTGACTTTCGTGCGGAGATTGTTGATTTGAACTTTCAGGCGAATCTTTTCCAGTGGTTCACTTCTCTCAGAATTAAATCCCAGAATAGTCATGATTGTGGTAGAAAGATTATGGACAGGGATCTTCAGTGCATCCAGTAGAGTCTTCGGCATAATACTGAGTGTAGATCCAGTGTCAATCAGGATGCAATCGACTTTCATTGTATCGACATACCCTGTAAAATAGAGAGGTCGATCATGTCGATTATCCTCCAGAAGCATATCATCATACGTGAAGGTGATATTAGGAATCAGCTCCATCACACTATGATAGTGAAAACATGCCACAGGTTCCTCATCTAGCTTCTTGAGGTGTGCCAGACAAGCATCGGCTTGCATTAAAGCTTCATGTTGACCGAAGCATATAGCAACCCATCTTCGTCCACCATCGTAAGTTCAGGAGTCCGAGTGTAGTTCAAACGGTCGAAGACAGACCGTCTAGCTAATTGGCAACAATATTTTATCACTACTTCATGGTGATGATTACAGTGATGTTCTTGATATGGAGTTATAGGTGGACGAGATGGTCTTGTCATCTTCCGCTTTTGTACAAGAAGTTCACAGAGATCGATTATGGTGATAAGATAAGGAGAAGTCGGAGGTACATATTCCTTGATGATGCTAGGAACATGATTCCGATTCTTGAGGTGCCCTGTACCCTGTGTGTACAGAGAAGTGCTGACTTCGTTGGCATAGGTGAAAGGATTCTTAACTTGAGGAACTCTTCCTGTGTGCAACTTGGTACGTGGTGCAGATTGTTCTTGATGCATGCTTAAAGCTGTTCCGCACTGATTGAGGTAAGTGTGCATGTCAGAGTCGTGCACCACCGGGTTGTCTGTCTGGGACACCTTCAGTTTACCCTGCCTTGTTCTTAAAATGTGCATGGTAGGAAGTTCTTGGCTCTAGCTTGATTGGCGTTGGCTATGAGGAGTGGGCAGGATGCCCTGTTGTTCTGCATACACTATTCCAGCATGTTTGGCGCATCACAGATGAGTAGTAGAAAATAAACTTTGAGTAGAGTCTAATTTCTTGTCATTGATTTGATTATCTGTTAAGAGAAGTAGACTTTCTACTCGAAAGTGCTCTCATATTGACTGGCACAGGGGCATAGTTAGATGTGTTTTCCACCGAGTCCAGGATTGGGGACAGATAAGGAGTGGCCATGGGGCGCTTTCCTTTATTCTGCGCAGGGGTAGTGATATGTAATTTCTCTCCTAAGTTTAGAACTGGGAAGGAAGAGGGATTAGCCAATGGCATTTTCCCTTATTTTGTGCCAAGACGGTGGTTGGCGCGTTCTCCACCAATTTCAAAATTTATGACGAGGAAGAAGTGGACATGTGGAGCTGTCACCTAATTGGCGCTAGGACAGTGGTTGGAGCATTCTCCACCAACTTTTGAATTGGTGGGGAAGAAGAAGTAGCCATGTGGCGTTGTCCCTTGTTTGGCGCCAAGGTAGTGGTTGGAGCACTCTCTACCAATTTCAGAATTGGTGAGGAAGAAGAAGTGGCTATAGAGCTTTTCTCCAAGCTTGGCGCAGGAGTCATGATTGGTGCACTGGAGGACTTCGAAGTCCAGATAGCAAGCGCCCTGTTCTTGACGACAACAATGGTGGCACGCTTGGCACCCCCTGCGCCAATCATGGCTACGTAGGCAGTTTGTTCGACTTTTACGACCAAAGTCTTCTACATCATGCCGACCGACGCAACATCGCATTGAGTTGTCACTTTTTCGTCAGAGAAGAAAGTCATCCCCAGCAGAGTCACCATTTTGTTTGCAAAAACAAAAAGTTTCTTTACAAACTAAGAAAAAAAAGTACAAAAGTATAATTGATTTCTGGGAAAGTACAACTATAGAAATCTGATCAGAAGACGATCACTTTATCCCTTGGACAATGCGATGTCAAAGAAGAAAGCCTTTGGAGAATGCTACAGCAAGTGCTCATAAGATTATGATCATTAGTGATCCTTGTGAAGTGATTTGGAACTCTATTTATAGAGTTCTGAAATAACTGCCAGCCAGTTATTCTGATTGGCGTAGACAGCCATTGGTGCGCCATCACCCTTTGTGCGAAGAGTTAACTTAACTACATGGGACGTGTGACATTTTGTGAGAGAGATGCGCTTAGTCGTAGGCAATGTCGTGTGCACATTATTCGAGATTAGTGGCATGCGCCGCGTCATCTAACTGCTTTGAATGACAATTTGATTAATTAGTGCCAACTGTTGAATGGCGCCAGGCGCCATCTGCTGTGTTATTGCCATCTTCTTAATTCATTGATTAACTCGCACCAACTGTGGCGCGGGGCAGCTGTCAGTCATTATGACAAATCTGACACAATCTCCTCGAGCGTCGTGCGTTCGGGATATTCAAAACGGATTTTCCTCGACTGACGTATTGTCAGTCATGATGACAGTCGTTTGGTTTCTCCGAGAAGACTGCCACGTGTCAGCCAGCGCCATCTGTTTCCTGGTGCCATCTGTTGACCAGCGCCATTTGATAACTTCAGTCTTGACGTCTTTTGTGAGTAGCGCATGATAATGATTATACTTTTTCAGGCTTTTGCATATATATATATATATATATATATATATATATATATATATATATATATATATATATATTCTACTATATAATAGGAAAACTTGATGGTGAAACTTTTGAATTCCAAAAATACCCTTACATGTCTATACTAATTAAAAAATAGTTCATTAATTTTAATAAGGACAACTTAGTAATTACGAAGACTACCCTTTGGTCTTCCTAAAGAGTTTTCCTAAGTTAATTAAAAGAATGTTAAAATACGTGCAAGGCACGTGCACATATGCTAGTGCTAGTAATAGGAAAACTTGGATGGTGAAAATTTTGAATTCCGAAAATACCCTTGCATGTCTATAGTAATCTATTCTACTATATCTATTCTACTATATAATAGGAAAACTTGGACGATAAAAATTTTGAATTCCGAAAATACCCTTGCATGTCTATAGTAATTAAAAATTGTTCATTAATCTATTCTACTATATAATAGGAAAACTTGGATGGTGAAAATTTTGAATTCCGAAAAATACCCTTGCATGTCTATAGTAATTAAAAATTGTTCATTAATTTTAATAAAGACAACTTAATAATTAAGAAGACTACCCTTTGGTCTTCCTAAAGAGTCTTCCTAAGTTAATTAAAAGAATGTTAAAGTACGTGCAAGGCACGTGCACATATGCTAGTATATATATATATATATATATATATATATATATATATATATATATATATATATTTAGGAAACCCGAAACTTTATTGAAGTAATAGGCGCAAAATGCCGAAGCCTATACAAGTAAGCGCGCTCTCGCGACAAAAAGGGGAAAAAAAAGAAGAAAGCGCGGAACGCGCACAACAAAAGGGACGGGACGGAGCAGTGCCGACAGGGAGGACGCGAGCGAACCCGGGCAGAACACTTCCAGACGCCGCGAGAAAACCTGAGGACGACCTAATCAAGGGCTGCCCAGAACGAGTTGGAGACGTGAGAACAGCGCCTCCTGGCTTTGAAGTATTGTCTGATGACCTCTCTGAATAGCTGTGCGGGGGGGATTTGGCGGCCTTCATATATGAATTTGTTTCTGTTCTTCCAAAGAACCCAAATGCCGGCGGCTGCTACGATCTGATGCCCGTGGGAGCGACTCCAGTAGGCAAGGAGATCGTAGAGGCCCCCGGTCGGGTGTACCAGACTAAGTCTATTATGAAGCTTGGACCAAATGCCTTCCGCTAGCTCCCCCGAAAGAAGGATGTGTTCTGCTGATTCCGCGGTGTGCTCTTTGCAGCAATGGCAACGGGAAGCGAGACTGAATCCCATGGATCTGATGAGGTCGTCAGTCGGAAGCTTGCGACAGAGAGGACGCCAGATAAGGATTGACCATTTGATGGGAATACAAGTCTGCCAAAACTTGGCGTGCACGGAGTCCTGCACCCCGCTGCCTCTGGCCACGATTCTGGCGGAAGCCAAAGTGAATGATCCGCTCGGGTTGGGGGACCATCTCCAAGTGTCGCTGGTGTCAGTAACCTGCAAGTCTGCAGTAAGAAGACAGGTAGCCGCTGGTTGGCCTAGCCAATCTCTGACCTTCCTCCAGTTCCATCCAGAGCTGCCCTCCCAGAGATATCTGATAGCGCACCCCTGCGGAATCAGAATGTTGGGACGAATGATATCTTCTCCAAGCCACCGCTCCAAACAGGCCGAGGATAGACCGTCACCCAACTGGAGACGGATCAGAGGTTCCGCGGTGATACGGCCTCGAATAATACGACGCCATGATGCCGAGGATCTGTTGTTAGTGGTCGCCTCCGACAGATGTGAGAATTTGGAGTACCTAGCTCTCATGAATTTCGTCCATAGCGAGGTCTCGGTACGCAACTTCTACCACAACTTCATAGAGCAGGCATCCACGATGTGGATAAGTTTGCTAAAATCCAGACCTCCTTCTTCAATGGGTTTGGCCATAGTCTCCCAACCGGCCCAATGGTGTTTGTCCTTGTCGTCGCTATGTCCCCAGAAGAACTTGGCGAAGAGGGATTCAAGGGAGTATAGCACCTTCTTGGGAGGGGAGCAAACTGCTAGGGTGTACATCGGGATGGATGATAGAACATGTTTGATGAGGATCGTTTTGCCCCCCGGTGATAAGGTGGCGTTGTGCCAACCAGCGATGAGTTTGCGGATCTTGTCGACTAGGTGTTCATAGATCCCCGAGTTGGACTTGTCGTATACTAACGGACACCCGAGGTAAAAGAAGGGTGGGTAGGCCGTGCCGAAAGAGGTCATGTTGGAGAGCAATGTTGAGCGAGTTCTGTCCGCTTTATGATGGGTGTAGATGACACTCTTGTTGCTGTTGACGCGCTGTCCAGAGCAAGTGGTGTATCTGTCGATGGTACTCAAGACGACCTCGATTGATCCGCTGTCTCCAGAGGAGAAGATAAGGATATCGTCTGCGTAGGCCAGGTGAGTGATAAGTGGGCAGCCGGTAGTGGTGTGGAAGTGATTGAAGCCGGGCAAACTGGGCATGCGCTTGAGGCTTCTGCTGAGAGCTTCTGCCGCAATGATAAAAATGGTGGAGGAGAGGGGGTCCCCCTGTCTAACCCCGCGAGTGGATCGAAAGAAGCCCGCAGCTTGACCGTTGATGACGGTGGAAAACCACGCATTGTTGATGGATCTGAAAACGATGTCAATCCACGGTTCGGAGAAGCCAAAAGCCCTAAAAACCCAGATCATGAATTGCCAGTCGAGGCGGTCGTACGCCTTCTCCATGTCGATTTTGATGGCCACGTTCCCTCCCCTGGACGAAAACTTCATACAGGTGATCATCTCTTGGGCTAGGAGGATGTTGTCCGTAATGTTGCGGCCTTTGACGAACCCGCTTTGCTCTTCGGAAATAATCTTGGGGAGCAGGTCAGCCATCCGGGTGGCGACGATCATGGATATAATCTTGTTGGTGAAGGTACAGAGGCTGATCGGACGGAAGTCTTTGAAGGTTTCAGGATTATCTTTCTTTGGGATGAGGATGATGTTGGCGCAGGAAATTGAATTGGGATATCTAGCCCCTTGTAGAAAGGCTATGGTGGCTTCAACTAAGTCTGTTTTGAGGATGTTCCAGCAAGTTCTGAAGAAAACCCCGTTGAAACCGTCCGGCCCCGGAGCACTGTTCTCGTTGATGGACCAAACAGCCGCTTTGACCTCCTCCTCCGAAGTGGTGGCTAGCAGGGTCTCGTTCTCCTGGTCGCTAATGAGGGAAGGGATAACGGACAATAGATCCTCGTCTTTGACGACCCGCTCTTTGGTGAAAAGGTTAGAGAAGAAGTGCACAGCTGCAGCCTGGATGCCTGCTTGGTCGTCCACCAGGGTGCCGTTGTCGTCAAGAATTCGGTGTAATTGAAGTTTGTTCCTGCGGCCTTTGACGCACGCGTGAAAGAATCTGGTATTCCGGTCTCCGTCAGTGTCCCAGGTCGACCTGGCTTTCTGTCTCCAGAATTCGGTCTCCACTCTCAGCCTGGATTTGAGAAGAGCTCTAGCGAGGTGAAGCGAACCGCGGGCCTCCGGTGATCTGTTAGTGGCAAACGCGATCTCAACATGGGTGACGTCGTCTTCCGCCTCCTTAATAGCCTGGAAGATGTCTCCGTAGGCCTCTTTACTCCATGACGAGAGAGCTTTACGGGTGGCTTTAAGCTTAGCTGCCATCCGGACCAGCGAGTCGATATCCGAGACGGAATTCCAAGCGGAAGATACGACGTTTAGGAATTGAGGGTGATGACGCCAAAAGTCTAGGAAGCGAAAAACTTTTTTGTTGCCGTAGTGATTGTTGCTAATCTGGACGAGAAGAGGGGAGTGATCCGATTCTGTGGAGTTAAGATGAGAGAGGTTAGTGATCAGGCCCATGTCGGACCAGCAATCATTTGTCATCGCCCGATCTAATCGGGAGTACTGTCGCCGATGTCCCTCCTGCATGTTACACCAGGTGAAAGCGCTGTCGTGGAAGGGGATAGGGGTGAGGTTCCCTTGAAATATGAAGTTGTTGAAGTCATCCATGGCTGGCTGGGGAGGGGGGCGGCCGCCGGACTTCTCCTCTCTGCAGGATACCGTGTTGAAGTCTCCAATGCAGAACCAAGGAAGACCTTGGGACTGAATCTCCAAAAGATCAGCCCAAAGCGCTCTTCGCTCTGGGATGTCGCAACTGCCATGAACGGCGGAGAGGACAGAACGGGACTTGAGGGCCGGGTGCTCAATCTAGCACGATAGAGCCTGAGGCGAGTCTTGGATGATGCTAAATTTGAAATCTTGTGCTAGCAGAATCCAGATGTCATTACATCCGGCGATGGCTTGAGGGAAACCTAACTTGAGTTGAGTGTCTTTGAGTCTTTTTTGAGGAATTTTAGGTTCAATAATGATTAAGAGGTCTATGCGATTTGTTTTCTTGAGGCTGAGGATTCTGTTCATAGTTGGTTTGTTGCCGAGCCCCCTCGCATTCCAGGAGATGATGTTAAGCATTGGATGAGGGAGTGGGATGGGGGTGACTGAGCTTCATGGCGGACCTAGTTGTCCTCGCCGTCATTTGCTTTTGTTTTTTTTTCCTTCTTGGAAGAGGATTTTTTGGTGGATGTGATGGTGGGTCCGTTGCTTCTTCGACCCAGTTCGCTGCTACCATCGCCATCTGTGACGGGGATATCTGGATCTTTGTCGTATTCATCCAGAGCACATAAGGGGTTGTTACGGTCCAGAAAGCCCGCTTCCTTGGCTTGCCAAAATCTGCCGGTTAAGACTGGGTTGTAGCTGGCTTGATCTTCCTTATTTAGAGTGGGAGGATTACTATGGTGTTCTGAATCAGCCGAGGGGAGGGATGGCTCGGAAGCGGGACGTTTGGGATCATTGTCGGGGGACTGGGGTTCTTTGTGTTGCTCAGAGTGTCTCACCAACAAGTCTTGCCCAGGCTGTTGAGATTGGTTGGAAGTTGGTTGGGTGGAATGAGAGTCCTCAGAGGGATGTGGTACGGTAATTTCAGGGGAGTTGGGGGGTTGGGTGAAGAGAGCGATGTCAGTGTCTGACTGGTGTGTAGGACTACTGTTCTTTTGCTGGCCAGGGGGTGGTGGGGAACTCGCTGGCGTCATTGTGGTCATCGTCAACATCGAGGTCTGAGAGGAGTTCGAATGGATTGTGGAGGGGGAAGTCGGATGGAGTAAAAGGGGACAATAGCGGAGCTGGTCATGGCGATCATCGGGCGTGTTGGACCGTCAATCTGAGGAGGGTGGTCGGGATTTGAGTTATGGGTGGTTTTGGCGGGTTCTCTTTGGACGGTTGTCGCGCGTGGGGTGCGCGTGGTAGTCTTCTTTAGTTCAGGGTGGGCTCGGAAGCAGTGCTGCATTAGGTGGCCACTCATCTGGCAGTGTTTGCAAAAGATTATGTTGTTGTCATAAACCAGCGGTTGGCTGTGAGTTTGGTCTCCGAGCTCGATCTCAATGAGTTTTGGGAGGTCATACTGGAGGTCTACCTCTATGCAAATATTCGCGTAATTACACTTGGAGAGGTTGCAGGTTTCTTCTGCGATGGCCACCAAGGTCCGGAAGGAACTGGCAATCCGTTTGAGGGCAGCTGCGTGGAAGCAAACCAGGGGGAGGTTGGGTAGAGTGATCCATGTTGATATGATTGTTGAGTCAATTTTTGGGTTGAAAGTGGGGGACCATTTGACTACTTTAGCAATCTGCGTGCCAATTCTGGCGGTGCCCTTGGCTCGGACTATAGCATAGTCCATATCAGAAGAGAGGTGTAGGAGCATATGTTTGGGGTCGAGCGGAGCGACTCTGTAGGCAGCGGAGAGGCCCCACTTGGCGACTGTTTTCGATGCTGTGATGATTTTCGGACATCCGGATCCGAATTTGAGCACAAACGTCTTGGAGAAGGAGGAGGATAGGGAAGAGATTTCGGACGCAGCGAAGGGGATCCGAATGGGATCTCCGTCCGAAGGTAGCGGGAACTCTATGTCCGGGAGAAGAAACTCTACCGTCGGCGAAGGAGGGAACTTTCCTCGATCAGGCCGAAGTGCCGCAGCGTAAGTGGGGGCACGGAGGGGGGGGTAGCACCGGGGAAGGCCGGGAGGGAGGGGTCGCCAGGGGAGGACAGAGGGAGAACCACTCCGGAAGCCGCGGCCGGGGCCTGGATGGGGGCGTCCCGGATCCCCGGGCCGGAGACTGAGGGAAACGCCTATATATATATATATATATATATATATATATATATATATATATATATATATATATATATATATATATATATATAGTTGCCAATGACCTCTAGCTCAAGTTGTTAGAGTGAGACACATCCTCCCAAGAGGTTGCAGGTTCGAGCAACAAGAGAAGCACATAATTCCATGTGGAGGAATAAATGTGAGTGCGAGCCGGATGCGATGAGATACAAGTGCTGCTGCGGGCCTTCGGGCCGAGCTTGATGCGGTGAGATGCAAGTATGGGTGCGGGCCTTCGGGCCGAGTTTGTAGGCTTTCGGGCCAGGAGTCTGTAACACAATTACATATTTCAATATATATATATATATATATATATATATATATATATATATATATATGAGTCCGGATTCATTGATTAACTCGCACCAACTGCGAATGGCGCGGGGCAGCTGTCAGTCATTATGACAAATCTGACACAATCTCCTCGAGCGTCATGCATTCGGGATATTCAAAACGGATTTTCCTCGACTGACGTACTGTCAGTCATGATGATAGTAGTTTGGTTTCTCCGAGAAGACTGTCACGTGTCAGCCAGCGCCATTTGATGTCAGCGCCATCTGTTTCCTGGTGCCATCTGTTGACCAGCGCCATTTGATAACTACAGTCTTGACGTCTTTTGTGAGTAGCGCATGATAATGATTATACTTTTTCAGGCTTTTGCATATATATATATATATATATATATATATATATATATATATATATATATATATATATATGACATATGACATATGTTATTAGTAAATTTTTAATATATAAGTACAAAAAATATGTCATTTATATATATATAATATATATATTATATATAACATATGCTATTATATATATATATATATATATATATATATATATATATATATATATATGGAAAATTCTTCAATACATTCCATGGAAAAATTTGTATCGATACATTCCAAATCTGAACCATTGGATGTTGATCCAATGGTTCGGATTAAATAAGTTTTCTTGGACTATTAATGGAGTAAGAAACATCATTTAATGCTGATTTTGACTTTTGACCTCTTGGTAACTTGCTAGTGTAGGTCATTCTTTACTTTAATTTTTTTTCAATAAACATCCTAAATTAACTCATATTTACTCTCTCTTTCGTCCATCCAATTTAATATTTTGTGCATCTATGCATATATAACAATAATTGTGCATCTACGTATAAATTCTATAAAAAAAAATTTCAGCTAACAATTTAAACTCCTCCCTCCTCGGCGCCAAACGCCCTCCAGAAGAGCTCATCGTCGGTCATCCCGTGCGCCAGGCGGGGCGACAACACGAATCACTCCATCCCCGAGCACTCCTTGTCGCATCTCGTGGCGTATGTGGTCCTCGGGAAGAAGAGCTCGAAGCGGGTCATGAAGTAGCAGGTGAAGTGGGCGCTCGCCGAGAGGCCCAGGACGATCTCGGCCATGAAGATGATGAGGGTCGAGACGGCCTTGACGAGCCCGGTCGACCATTTCTTCTTCGGGGATGGAGGGAAGTAGTCTACTACTTCTTCGTCAGCTTTGTTCTTCATTTTGGATCAAACCAAGCTTAAACTCTTCAAAGATCAATTCTTTTTTTTAGTCGTTCGAACGAAATCAATCCACCAACGCCTTCAAATTCCCAACAATTTCTCCCAAATCTGGGCTCAAAATGCCTCAATTTTCTGAAAGATTCGATCTTTCTGATCTAAACCGAAGCCAGGAGCCTAATAAAAAAGGAAAAGAAAACCCTAAAAATTTCCTCGATCAGAATCGTGAAGAACACAAGAGATCCTTCCGCAATCGACGAGGAAATTAGGATTTTGATGGGAGCAAAGATGAGATTTTTAGGGTTTTCTTATAGCGGTTTGAAGGGAAGAAGAGGATGCGTAGAAGGAAACTCCGGACTCGGTGTCCTACTCTTACAGCGTCCATCTCGGTCCTGTCGCTTCCCAAAGACCTCCTTAGAAGATGTGGATATGGAAACTCCAAGAAAAGACCATGAAATGTGACCGCAAATAGCCATATGTTGTCTAGCCAAGCGGAGCCGAATTTTACAAGTTGGCATTCTACTAGTTTAGGACATGAAACTAAACTCAACACTTTTTAAATTCAAAAAAACTCTTAACACTTACCGATGCAATGCTGGACTTCGAATGTGGAATTAACAATTTTAAACATTGTTAGATTGTGTATTTGACTTGTTTTGTACCAGGATGGATACACAAAGAAGACGGTGGGATTAAAATTAGGTATAAATTTTAGGAAAAAAATATCTAAATATTTTTCGGTATATCCGGAATGTCTTATGTTTTATTGTTAGTGTCGTTTATTATTATTTTTGTGACTATATTTTATTGTTAATTTAATGTTCAAAAGTTAATTTTAATTTAAAAATATGCCATGTAATCAATTGGGTTAGTGGTGTGCACATATGAGTCAAACTGATTGAACCAAAATGAACCGATCGGCTTTAAATCGAACCGAATGTTTGGTAACATTAACGTTAGTTGTAATGTTCATTTGAAAATAAACTTCCTATATTAATGTATTTTTTTAATTTTTTATGTTTATATTTTAATTTCAAAGTTAATTTCAATTTAAAAATATGCCATGTGACCAATTAGGTTAGTGGTGTGCACATATGGGTCAAACCGACCAAACAAATCTTAACCGATCGGTCTTAAATCGAAATGAAGGTCTGGTAACATAACCTTAGTTGTAATTTTCATTTGAGTATAAGTTCCAATGTTAATGTCATTCTTTATTACTTTTCTGAGTATTTTTTATTGTTAATTTTAATGTTCAAAGTTAATTTCATTTAAAAAAATACGCCAGGTCCAAACACCATTTATTCAACTTCTATCATTTACAAACACCATTTATTCAACTGTAGAACTTTTTTTGAAAAGCACTTTCCGAGTTTGCATGTCCAAACACCATTTATTCAACTTCTATCATTTACACTCAAGAACCAAAGTTAAAAATTATATCCAAACAGAGCCTAGCCAAAAACCGGAGTTAAAAATTATATCCAAACATAGCCTAGCCAAAATGTTTCAAAAATGAGCAGTCTAAACCATATGAATATAATAGATCATTTTATTTTTAAAAAATTATCGAAGATATAAAAGTTAAGGGTCCGTTTGGATAAGTTTTCTGAAAAAATATTTCTGAAAATAATTTTCTAAGAAGAAGTTATAAAATTGCTTTCTAGATATACAAATTCTTATTTTGCGTTTGGTTACTGCCATCGGAAAAATAATTTTAATAACAAAAGTTAAAAATTTGTGTTTGGTAAAAAAATTGTAGAAAATAATTTTTATAAAATAATTCTTAAATTTTCTGTATCTTGTGTCCTCCACCATGTCTGACACGTATTGTTCAAGCCATCCAGATCCAACTGATTTTGTGTCTGTGCAAGAATAGATCCAGGTGGACGAAGCCAATTGGTAATTCCTCTATTAAAAAAATAAAAAATAGATGAATGAAAAAATTACGAATAAAACTTTCTCTCATTTAGTCCGTACAAATATCTATTTAAAAACTAAATTTAAAATTGTTTAAAAACTAAATTTAAAGAGAAAGAAATATCAGAAAATATTTAAATTGTTTAACAAATTTTACTTCAAATATATTTAATATTTGAACTATTTCAACAATATCATAAATATATTTATCCATAACAAATTATAAGGAAAATTTAATTAATTTTTACAAAATTTATTTAAAATATAAATATATATAGAATAAAATTTAAATTTACATTAAATATTAAATTATTTTGTGATAAGATTCCAAAGAAACAAAGAAAATAATTTAACGTGCAATGCACATGTATCTTCTAGTTATGCATAAAATGTAAAACCTATAAAAGTAGACAGTTGGAAGAGAACAATTTGGTAAAAAAAAATTGCACAATTCTTAAACATTTTTCTTACATTTTTAATTATCTTTATTTTGGTGTTATAATTTTCTACGATAGGTAAGAAAAATATCTTTCCATTGGATATTAAATTAATTTTCTAATACTTGATTAAAAACTAGTCATTATTATTATTTTAAAAATTAACTTTTTTAGAATTAATAGTTACTTACTATTTTTATAAAAAATTAACTAATAGTTAGTCATCATAATTATATCTAAATTAATAATTAACAACTTATTATTTAATATTTTATAATAATCTTAATTAACAATTAATAAATTCATAAATATAACAATTTATTTATTATAACTATAATCTTAATTAATAATTTATGAATTAATATCCAATTATGATCATAATTAATAATATATTAGTCTTATTATAATCTTAATTAATAATTTGTTAATTATAATTTTATTATAATATCAATTAATCATAGTTAATAATTTATAATTTAAAATAATATTTTATTAGTCGTCATTATAGTCTTAATTAATAATTTATTAATCATAGCTATTATCATAATTATTTATTTATTTATTAATTCTAACTATAATTATAATTCTAATATTTAGTTAATAATTATTAGTTTTAAATTAATATCCATTTATAGTTATCATTATAATTAATAAATTATTAGTCTTATTATAATTTTAATGTTAATTTTAATTCTAATGTTAATTTTAATATTAGTGTTCGTTTAAACTATTTGGCTCGGGCTCGGTTAGTGTTCGTTTAAACTCGTACGCTAAAACTAGTCGAGCTCGATCTTTTCGCGTGTGTAATCGAACCGAGTTCAAACACCATTTTTGAGTACATACTAGCATGTAACAATTATACATGTTAATGGTAGTTATTAATAAAAAAATTATTGAAATAAAAAATTGTTGATTTGATCAATTGAATTAGAAGATTTTGCAGATATGGGTCAAATCGGCCGCATCGAACTATATCAATCCGAACCGATGGGCTATCAATCAAACAGATTGTCTCGTAACATTAATGTTAATATTAATATTAGTTTCAATATTAATGTAAAAGAAATCATGACAATATTAATATTCACTTTTTTATTTTCACATTGGATGTTTTTGTATTTAAATTTTAACTATTTTTTAGTTGTAAATTTAATTTTAATTTTAATTTTGAATCAAAATTTAATTTTAATTTTAGATTTTAATTAGTTTTAAATTTTAGTTATTTTTAATTTTAGAATTTGTCACGTGATCAATTGGATTTAGGGGTGTGCACATATGCAAACGAACCGCATTGAACTGAACCAAACTTGGACCACAAATAAAGTAGGGCTTTGGCTCGGGCTCAGTTAGTGTTCATCTAAAACTAGTCGAGCTCGATCATTCCACGTGTGTAATCGAACCGAGTTCAAACATCATTTTTGAGTATGTACTAGTTTTAGCGTACGAGTTTTAGAGTACGTACTCAAAAATGGTGTTTGAACTTGGTTCGATTACACACGCGAAATGATCGAGCTCGACTAGTTTTAGCGTACGAGTTTAGACGAACACTAACCGAGTCCGAGCCAAAGTCCCATTTAATTTGTGCTTCAAGTTTGGTTCGGTTCGATGCGGTTGGTTTGACCCATATGTGCACACTCCTAAATCCAATTGATCACGTGGCAAATTTTAAAAAAAAACTATTGAATTTTTGTCTAAAAGAATGAATAAGGTAAAAAAGCAGAAAAAAATTATTAAATAAATAAAAAGTAAGAATTTTTGAAAAAAAATGTATAGAAAAATTATATTCTTAGGAAAAAATGATAAAAAAATAAAAAGAATTAACTGAGAAAAAAGAAAAAAAAAAATCTTTTTAAAAAAACAAAAAAAAAAACAAAAATCGTTATTTAAAAATGGAAAAAAAACTATTGAATTAATTTTTAAAAAATGATAAAAGCAAAAAATAAAAAATAAAAACAAAAACAAAAAACAATAAATAAATAATAATTTTTGAAAAAAATGTATAGAAAAAATATTTTAAGGAAAAAAATGATAAAAAAAAAGAATTAAAACTGAGAAAAAATCTTTTTAAGGAAACAAAAAAAATCAGTCTTAAAAATTAAAGCCGATCGGTTCATTTGGTTCGATCGGTTTGACCCATATGTGCACACCACTCAAAAAAAAAATCATTCTTACAAAAATCATTATTACAACTAACGTTAATGTTAGCAGACATTCGGTTCGATTTAAAGCCGATCGGTTCATTTTGGTTCGATCGATGTAAAGAAACTTCTAGAAATTTAAACAAGTCGATTATGATAGAAAAGTATAAGTATCTATCCTTGAAGTGAAAGTATCAATTTTGAATATAACCGATCGAAAATTTTAAAGAAGACGACTAGGGATTTAGTATAATCTCATTCTAGTAGTCAAGACGATAATAAAACTAAATCAAATACATATTGAATCCAACACATTCTAGATTAATTAAAATCAATCCATAGTAATACTGGGTATTATTAATAATATTTAAGATATCTTAACCAGATCTAATTTTAATAATTTTGTAAATACTTTGAAACAATACTCAAAGTTAAGTAATATTTAAAATATATTTTTTGTAAATTTAAATCGTAAAACAATGATAATATCAAGCCAAATAATCCAAGAAGTACGTTGTACAAAATAAACTTTTTTTTGCAATTCCAAAATGTATATAACTTTATCGTCTCCACCATAAATAAAAAACAACATGAAGATATCTATATAATACTTAAAATAAATAAAAATTTCTAACTAGAAATTATTTAAAACTAAAGTCAAATAAAAATTTCAACAAAAGGAGGAAGTGTAAGTATCTATCCTTCAAATATCGGTGCTTGAAAATAAAACAAGCGAATAGGAAAGATAATGATCGAAGCAAAAATAAGTATAACTCTTTCTAATCCCTATTGCACGGATACTCAACGATTGAGAAAAACTTATATACCCTTAAAGACTTTAGATCAATGTATGAATAATTGAATCAGAAATTATTTAAAAACAATTCCTTATGCCCAGAGAGAAATAACTAAGCAATACGAACTCTCTGATATGATGATGATGATTAGAGGGGAAAATTGCACAATGATCAAGATTAGGAAGAAAATGATTGAAGACAATTAGAAATGTAAACTTTAATCTATATCTCCTTTAGTATTCAAAGATTGAGAGGAAAACACATGTATATATATCTTAAAAAAATTAACTCGAAATGAGTAAATATATGGATAATCGAGTTAGGTCTGAACTCAATAAATGAAAATAAAATATACTTTTAGGGGAAACAAATGAAAATGACTAAGTGATACGATCAACGATTATAATGTTTAGAAATGGCAGAAAAGATCATTTGAATAAACTATTAAGGTTAAGGATTGAATTCTATGGAGGCCTAAGTTACGGAGTGAGCAGTCTACCCACCTTTGATCATACTGCTATATCAAACACAAGGGTATATCCCTCTACGAAAATTCCTCACTGTCACCCAATTAGGGTTTTAGAATTCAATAATTTCCTACGTAAATCACGTGGCCTAAGTAGTAATCCTAACTACCCAACAGTCAATTGAACAAGGGACCCTAGTCCTAGTCATTCTCCTAAATCAAATTAACCCTAGTTGTGAATAAGCATTTCCTAGTCGCAGGCTCGCAATAGTACGACTAACTTAAGTACTATTACGAGTTCGCAATCTTTTGAGAAAACATACTTGCATGGGCCACCACAAAAAGTTGTCACAATCTGTACCCGCTTTTTGGAATACGAGTGCGTGTTCAAGCCAGCCTACGCCACAGTGTCGGTGGTAGAACGCTGCAAAGGCCATAATGCTCATAATCACATAATAAGAAAAAAATTATTTGCGCATTCACAAACTAAATTATTTGACAACATTTCAAAGATTATATTTAATCCAAGTACATTGTCTTACAAAATAAAATAAAATAACTAATCTTCTAGGTTGACCTCAGCATACCCATGCCTTCCAAAATGCTAAGAGAAGCCTCGACTAACTTAAAAAATATTGGTTTCCAGTCAGGAATGGAACGAGTACATTCTAACAACAGTTCCAATAATTTGACAAAATTTATAAAATAATAAATAATACTGAAGTGCATTATAAGTAGATAAATAGAGAATCATGAAATAAAATATGTGAATAAAAACATGATGGAATTCAAGACAATGATGTAACTATGATAACGACTGAAACATGAACTGTAATATAGCAAGACTACCTCTAACTAGTGAGTTGAAATACACTTTTAACATGTAAACGGCTAAGGGTAAATTCGGTACCTCGTACGTGAATTGTGCGACTACTGTCAGACACGATCAGACATAATAAAAAGTTTCTGGATATGTTTACATGTCTACTAGTGTACTTTCCCGTACGGCTAGTACTTATAGATCCAAATAGGTCACGAACACGGTAAAGCATTGGTCACGAACAATATGTAAAGAATCCATAACTACCATACCGTGTACTCATCGTGTCGAGAATCAACAGAATATCAATGTAAAATACTACTAAATACATGAATCATAGAGATGATCAAATATGAAAACTATCAAAAATGTACTCGCCTGAGGTCCTTAGCTGTGAAAACCGATAATCTTATTGGGTTCGGAATAGCCCAGTTGGCTAGTGTAGCACGCAAAACCAATGGTACTCAACCACCCAGTGTCATAAAAGTCAACTCATGCAACAAACTCTGGATGCTAAAACAGAAAATACCAAGATATTTAGAATAGTCAAATTAGCTAGAATAGCCTACCTATAAGTCCAATTCTGGACACAGGGGCAAAACGGTAGTTTCGGGTCAAAATGATATCCGATGTTGGACCCGCTTTGTATCAAAAAGTGTGCCAACATCTAAGGTCTCTAAAGTCATCAAACTATATGTTTACAAGTCTGGTTTGATGATACGAATCCAACGGTATGTCTAAAGTTGGATTCTAGTGGGCTGTGCACAAATCGTCTGTAGGATCAGATCGCGGGTCCGCTAAAATAGCTTTCCCGGTCGACCTTCTTAGAATCGAACCAAACTTGGCATACAGGACCAGAAAAATGATATGGTCCTATTGGCGCATGCTTTGCCTCGAGATGATGAACGTACCCGAAGTTATGGGCTAGTTTGTAAAGAGGCCGATATGGGGTATATCGACGGATACACCTCAATTTTGTCGTACGCGCACAGCGAGATCGAGTTCCGTCAAATCCTACACATCTGCAACATCTGTACACGCCTTTCGATGCTCACGGGTTGTGACCACGTCGTCCGGTTTGTCGGGACGTACGCCGTATCAAGAAAATTTCCTAAAATTTTAGTTTTCGAAAACAGATTTTTTTTTCTAAACTTCACAAACGAATTACTTTATGTAAAGTGGATATAAATTAAATCTATCAGAAGGATTTTAATCTCCTATATGTTGTCTACAAGTCTATTCAAAACGATTTTTAAAACTCGCAAGATATTGATTGCAAATCAACCGCCAACAAAGGATGTTGGGAAAGTTTATAACATCCAAATATCGAGTTTTTTTTTTCAATTTTGGAACTTATTTTTGTCGCACATACAGCTAATTAAAATAAACTATTTGAAAGAAATTATAGGTGTATATGTTAGGATCGTACTTGAAGAAACGGATCAAAAATCGATCGAGCCCAGGAGAAAAAATCACGCTGCGAAGTGGGCTTGGCAGACTGCAACAGCTGCTATTGCCGCTGTGCGTTTCGCTGCTGAGCGCGCGCAAGTTGAGGGTGGCGCACGGGAGGTAGGTATGTGAGCAGGGTTAGGGTTTAGTCCTCTCTTCCTTCCCTCTCGCGTGTACGTATAAAGGGGGGCGCTCGGCTTATATATATATATATATATATATATATATATATATATATATATACATATATATATATATATATATATATATATATACTCCTATATGATAAATACAAGAAATATTTAAAGAAGATTATAAATAAAAATAACCAACTATAACATATATTTATTAAATTTGTTTACTAAAAATTATATAATAGAACTTCATTTATATGCATATATGTGTATATCTCAACCTTATAAATAGAATTCAATAATAAAATACTTATTCATGTATTTATATCCTACACTTTATATACACACGATATATGTATAGCCTAGAAATCCTCTGAAATTTAAAAAGAATAATTTAAGAAAACTAATTATCATATTACCAAATAATAAAAATTTAAATAATAAAGCTTATACTTTATATATAACAATATTTAGGAAGATATTTTTAGTTATTAAAATAAAATATGATAATATATATGTATACAATAAATATACACCTACATAGATCTCTCTGGACGCACTGCATGTCCTCAAGGGTTCAGGGTTGGTTCGGGTCAAGTATGGACTAGTTTAACTCAATCTGGTCTCCTAAAAGTCATAATATTAATAAATAATTAATTAAATCATTTATAGGGGTCAGGTCACAGCTTTGCCTAGTTTTCCTAGTTGGGACACTTTTGGCTCGGTCTTCCCTATCATGGCTAATACACTAGTCAAAGCACGCCACTGCGCTATCTGTGCCATAATTTTTAGTCATCTTGCACTCTAAAACTTAACCATGACTAAAGCCTTCTATCGTAATAACTATTTAATTAAAACATTTATAAATCCCAAAAATTCAATGTTTAAGTCAAATAAATAACAATAAAGTATATATATTTTAAAATTCTGGGAAGAGGGGTTACAGGACTCGAGTGCGAGGTCAGATCTGGTGGAGAGGCTTGGCTGTGAGCGGTCGGAGGCACGACTGTTCTCGCGGAGGGTGGCTCGCTGGAGGCGGGACGGATTGGCCAGGACAGAGGCGGATGAGACCACACGGAACTGGGAGCACACAATGAAGGGCGGTGATCCGTGACGGCAGTGGTGATTGGGGATCGGGTCGGAATCGGCGCTCGGCGGATCTGACCATCGTCGGCGGTCAGGTAAGTTAGGATTAGGTTTTTATGGTATTGATTTTATGGGTACTGATGGTGGAAAGTAATGGTGGCGGGGGCATCCTTTGTGGTTTGATGGAGGGTGGTCGAGTAGGTCGACCGAAGTTGGCAGTGGTGCTGATAATGGTTGTTTGGTGGGGTGAAATAGTCATCGGGGATGATGGCAAGGTGGGTGATGGCGAGGCTGTCGGGTGGCTTGCCAGTCAAGGTGGCGGTGGGTTCGAGGAGACGGTGTCGAGTAGGGGACGGGTAATGGCAGTATTGCGAAAGCGATAGCAGGGACGGTGGTGAAAAGCGGGGAGGTCGGGACTTTGGCACGGGACTCGGCAGAGGTGGTCGTGATGGCTGCCGGCCAATTAGTTTAGGATTAGGGAATAGGTTTAGGATTAGGATTTTGGGAATTAGGGTTATATCCTGCGAGACGCAAGAAGGTGTCCGCGTATGTCGAACACGGCCGATACTGTGGAAGTAATAATACAAGTAGTGGAAGGAAAAGACACGGAGAACTTGCTGGGTTGTGAGAAAAGGTAGATAGGAGATCTCCTTATATAGGAGGTTAACTTCTAGATCGATAAGGATTGAAATTCCTAGTAGATAACCTTATCTCTTTAATTTAAATTCAAATAAACATTTATTTAAAATAACTTAATCCAATCGAAATCAAGTAAATACTTATCATAGTAATATTTAAAGTATATATTCGATATTATCAAACAATTTAAATCGCATACATTGAAATCTAAATCAAATAGTTGATTACTACTATAATTTAAATAACATTGAATATTTATCAAAAGTTTAAATCTTATAAGTTTAAATCCAAATCAAATAACGTTTAAACAAACTAATCACAATTTGTAATAATTAATATAAGATAATTTAAATGCATAATTCAAATCTCTTTTTATAAATAAATTACCAATTAAGGATATAAATAAATATTCCCATAATTAAGTATATTGAATCAAATAAATTAAAACCAAAATCGAATAATTTGATTATCATAATAATAAAGGATAATAGATAACATAAGTACATATTTTTATAAAACAAAAACTTAATTTAAAAATACTTCGATAAAATCTCTTTATTGTTTCCAGATACTCATAATTTTCAAATCCATTTTTGAAACCAATGTTTTGAAAGCCCAGAGTAATAACCCGTATCTTTTGAAATAAAATCCAAGAACAAATGCTTCTATAAAAATAAAGAGAAATACTAAAGAAGAAAATCTCATAATATTATCATATAAATTCAAATTGATATTATTAATTTCTACAAAAATACTCTAAAGCTTATTACTATAAATCAAATCTTATTTTAAATAATTTGTCATCCTAGAAATTTGAATATAACAATAACATCAAAATAATTTTAAATATATTTTTATAAACCAAAATCGTATTTAAAAATAAATTAAAACTCCTTTTTATTATTCGAAAACATTTACAACTTATAAAACTATTTTAGAAACCAAATATTGAACAACATATTATATAATTCCAAAAAATTTAGAACATATGATTTTAAAAAATTAAATAACATTTTCAAACTACAAATTTTAACTAGTTTTTGAAATACAAAAACAATAGAAAAATAATCTTTAAACGTTTCAAAAGAAAGTATTTCTAATCATGATATTTAAATAAAATAAATAGTTAGAAAAATAAAAATTTTGAAAATCCGGGAAGGAGGGTCACATAACCCTTCAAAGGCAAACATCCCAAGACTGCGAATTAGTGTGCATATCGATCGATAAAGCATGAACTGATTTAAAGCGTGATCTAACAATTCAATAACGAAAATTAGGGTTCACGAATTATACATGAAGCAATAATAAGTAGATGATAGTTTCCAGTAACCTCGATCAGTCAGCGACCTCAAGATCTTCTGCCGTATTCTTTCCTTGGGTTGGACGTCATGTGGGTGATGATCTTCCAACTTTTCTTCTCCTTGGATGACCTCTCTTTCTCTCTTTATAGAAAGAACAAATTTAGAGAAAGTTATTCTTTTTTCTGATGCATATGATAGCTATAGAATAGAGGTATATATAGGCTACAATAGGAACATGAGAAGATATTAGAGAAAGTTGCTCTTTTTCGGATGCTTGTTCGTCTTTCCATGTTAATATATTAAATAATTGTCGATCAAATTTAGTTACTAACAACTATATTGATCGACATCCTCGTAGCCTTAAGTAGTACCACTCAACTTCATTTGTCATGTCGATATAATCCACCTGCAGATTTTACATGATAATCCTTATAAGCTCCTTAAAGGGACATCATCAACCCAATACATCGAGACATGGATTTCTTTTATAATCAACAGTCCATCATACACAATGTCATTACCCAATTCATAGAGGTTTTTGACCCATAATGAATCTCACTCTTTTACGAGTCAAAGCAATGCACACTACATATACATATTTTATTATATCCAGATTAAGAGCACAAGCATCCATAATAATAGAAGTAATTGTTCACTTATGTAGTCAGTATAAAAGAAAAACCTTAAGTGGTCATGTTCAATATACACAAGGTGCACTAGTATAAACCTATAGTAAAGATAGACTAATGCCAGATTACACTACAACCTTACCAATGGTTTGTCCAAACCCATCTAGGTCGTAAGCCATTTATATATTCTACATGGAACTGGTAATATGATCTTATCCGTGACACTACACACCATATATATAATATAGAATATCAAACACTTGCATTAATATTATAACAAATAATATGCAAGCATTTGCCCATGTGATTCTTATTCAAAAAGATAAGAAAATATAGTTAATACAAAAGTGATGATTTTATTATACATCTCTAACAAACTCCCACTTATACTGAAAGCATTATTTTTAGTATACTTTTACAAATCTCCTACTTATACTAAAATCCATTATACCACTGTCACTCCCAAGTTCCAAAATACATAGGAACTCAAGACATAATCATGTCAGCTGTACGGCTAAAATAAGTATCCCAATTTAATGGACTTATCCTAATCTTAGTACGCTAAAATCCTATATCTATAATACAACAATCATATGTAATTTAATATCTCCACAACAATATAACTACTGTAATCTCATCTACATGATAAAAACATTAATACAGAGAGAATATGTAATAAAATGTCTGAATGAATATAAATAAGTTTGAATATCCAAACACAAAGATCTGTCTAAAATAGTCAAAGTATAGTGAAATATATCCACGAAAATAAAAGTACAATGCAGAGAAATATAAAATAACTAAAATAAAGAAATAGTCAGGACATAGCTAACTAGATAAAATATCCATGTC
Source organism: Iris pallida (assembly GCA_029216955.1). Lineage (NCBI taxonomy): Eukaryota > Viridiplantae > Streptophyta > Magnoliopsida > Asparagales > Iridaceae > Iris > Iris pallida. The sequence continues at coordinate 52,039,597 of JANAVB010040619.1, forward strand.
TCTAATTAATCTCTAAACCCCTAGATCGGATAACCGCCTCTGGCAAAATCTCTATGCCTTCAGCAAAAAAACTAGGCTCGATACCTGGTCCGTAAGATGTAGGATAAAGATGCTCGTCTTGATCTAAGAAAGAATCGGGCCCTTAGAGGGATGTAACAAGATGTAAAAATAACAAGTCACAATATGAACTGAAATAAATACATGAATAATAACTGGACAAACTATTAATCTATGTGAATGCACGTCGAAGATGACTTTGGGCCTTATGGGTAGGTAATAGAGTAGCATTAGCGTCAACCAATGCTGGTATCTATACTAGCATTTTTTTTACCGCTGCCGGATATATCCACTAGTATAGCCTATAACATGGCACACTAAGGCTGATATGTAAATGTCTGTCCCAAACACCTAGTAACAGTCTTCTCCACCCATGTCTTGCACAAATCACATACATGACTTGGGCAATCCATATCTCTATGCAAGTCACTAGCTAGACTCCTCTAAATAATATATGAACCGACGCACGAACCCCTCGTACTGATGATCATTTAAGTACGTAAGTCTGTGCCAACACCATGTAACTCACTCATTGTATATATGATATGTGAAAATAAATAGAAGTTATTTAGAAACAACTTCACACAAACTGGGTACTCTCCTATACACGTAAGTCAAGCACACGCACATACACACACACACACGTACATCAATAACAACATTGATGGCTCCCAAGTTAAACTTGGATGCACTATACTCATACATCTACTTCTATGCACAATAATAATCCAAGTATTTTAACAGTACAAACAGTACAAGAAGTGGCAAGGTATCCTGCTTGGAATATTGATAAGAGTGTAGATATCTGTCCGGCTCCAACTCCCACAATCAAATACTCACAAACTCCTAGAAATAAAAATAAAATAAATTTAATAACACCTCCATATATAGATACATACTATATATAGTCACCAACTAGGCAACAACTATCAATAAACACTTAACCTTATATGCTATAAAGCTACAATATATGGTACTATGATATCTTAGGAAAATAATATTTATATACCTCAAAATATATGTTTTTATTTCTGGAAAAATAATTAAATAATTTTTGGACATATTATATATACATATATTTTAGGAAAAATAGACATCCAATTAACATATTTAACGATCAACACAATCATGCCACATATTGAATCACTTCGGGATCGAATGATATAAAAATATGGATATTAAATATTTGAGAATAATCATAATTATAAAGAATATGATTTTTTATCATAAATTATTTGACAAAAATTATGGAAAATTTTCACGAAGTTTAGAGATCAAAATAGCCAAGTTTCGATGTCCAAAAAACTAGCATCATGGAAATGATAGCACAAACATGGATAACTTGTAAATATGAATAATGGAAATTAATGGATGAATGAGGGTGTTAGTATCAATACCAATGAGTTTCTTAATGTCAAAAGGGTTCGAATGTCGTCGGAAACTCTCGCACTTCGAAATTAGTTCAACCTGGACCAATTCTAGTACAACGGATGCTACAGCCAAACCGAGTGGAACCATGTAAGTTAGCATTTGGACATAAAAGTAGACACATAGGGATACTAATTAGTTTTTATTTTAGGTCTAATAGATGAGAAAAGGTAGATGAGACCCATCGAAGAAATCAATAAACTTGCTTTTGAATTCAGAACAATTTTGGCAAAGTTTCACCCACTTGGATGGATTCTACACCTCTTCGAAGGCCATGAGATAATCCTTAGAGTTGATAGGATGGCAAAGAAAGTCCTCCGGGTCATAGGAGTGGTGGTGGAGTACACAAAAGTCATGGAAAAGGGGGTGCAATAGGGTCAGCCTAGGGTTGCTTGTGCCACCGGCCAAGAGCAGGATCATGGTCGATTTTTGTGGGTTTGGGAGATGGGGTGGCTAGTTCATGGATGTTAAAATATAAATTTTGGGCATCCTACATGTTAGGATGTAAGGACCCTAATTTTTTTTGAATTATTTTTTTTATCTATTTTATATGTTTTTATTTATTAAATTAGATTTTTATTTTTAATTATGACTATAGATGTACTTTTCTGTAGTTTTGATTTTTGAAGCACAATAATTATCAATTTCTCAAATCTATCTCCATTATCGTATTCTAGATGAGTCCACCTTCAGTTTGATATATCATGTCCAATCCAAACGTGTTTTCTTGTGCTATATTTTTTTCATGCGCAACTTTAGGGGTAAAATAGTCATTTTAGTCTCTACTGTAAAATTTGACTAGCTTTCCAATTAGCAATTAAGGCCAAACTTCGATCCAAATCATTTGACCCAATATATGGTTTAGACCCATTTTGAGCCTACTATGCACATGTCATTGGTGTGCCACTCAATTGAGTTCCTATGTGCTAGTTTATCTTAAGTGGCACACAAGTCAAAACTGTAGACATATTGGACTCAAATCGATCACAAAAAATCTACCGACCCAAAACTAGTCCAACTAGGGTATAGCTCCCCTTCCTGAAAAATTTTGAAATATTTTTTTATTTTATTTATTTGATTTAAATGGGGATTTTATGATTTTTTATAAATAATTATTTAGTTAATTATTACGGTAGATGACTCTAGCCATAGTTGAGTTCTGAAGTACTAGACGACTAGGATTCGTGGCACGGAAGATGGAGCAATGTGCCTTGACTAGTGTAGTAGCCATGCCCGGAGAAACCTAGCCATAGGGATGTCGTAACTAGAAAATCCAGGCCAAGTTATAGCATGGCCATTATAGATAGTTTAATTATTTATTATTGACTTCGTAGCGACCCGGTTGTACCAAACCAGCCCGGACTGGACCCGTACCAGGTCCAAGCCCATGTAGTCGGACAGTACGTCCTGAAATGCCCATATTGGTATATTGTTGGTATGATTTTGTCGTATTTCAGTTTAATGATTCAATACAAGTTATATATATTTTATTAATAAATATTATAGATATCTATATTAATGATATTCAAATATAATTGTATATAATGTGCCCTTGTACGCTTTTTGGATTATTGGACTGTACATATAATTGTATGTACACCATTATTGGTTTATAAAATTTTGTTATTATTATTATTATTATTTTTGGGATTGTTATTTAATAATATTGTTTTTTTTATATTATTCTATTGTCAAATAAATATTATATTATATATGTCATTGTAGAGATATATAAATATTATATATGTACGTATGTGCGTGTATAAATAATATATAAAGGTATACTGTGTGTATATATATGTGCCTTAGATAGATTATAGAAATTCCCGAAACTTCGGGAAAAACCATTCGAAAATCAGAACAATTTTCTAGTCGAAACCCTCATGTTTCGAGATGGATTCTGATCAACCAGTTAGGAATTTTAGAAAAATAATTGAAGAGACTTTTAGACAACATGTAGGGCTTCGAATCCCTTTTTGCGGAATTTGAATTCATATACTGAGCGTCGAGAAATCGAATCCCAAAGTTTCCCAAAAACCTGTTTTAAAAACATTAAAATTGTTCCACACGACGTGCGTCACGCCAATCGGGACGACGTGGTCGCGAACCGAGGGCATCGAAAGCTGCGTAACAGCTTCGTGGTCGTGTGGTCTTTGACGGAATTTAAATTGGTCGCGTGTGCGCGACGAATTTGATGCGTATCCGTCGAAATTCACCGTATCGTGCACGTTACAAATTTCTAAATTACTTTGTGCACGTTTGTCAGATCGAGACGAAACTTGTGCCAACAGGACCGTATCATTTTTCTGGTCCTGTATGCCAAGTTTGGTCCGATTCTGAGACAGTTGACAAAATCGTCGTTTTGCGGGCCCCACGGTCCCACTCAACGGGCGATTTTGTGCACGGCCCACCGAAATCCAACTTTGGACATACGGTTGGGTTCATATCGGAAAACTAGATCCGTAGTAGTTTGATGACTTTAAAGACCATTGACTCTGGCACATTTTTCGGTGCAAAGCGGGTCCTACGGCGGACATCGTTTTTGCCCAAAATTACCGTTTTGCTCCTGTGTCCAGAATTGAACTTAAGGACAGGCAATCCTAGCTAATTTGACTATTCTGAGAATGTTGGTAACTTTATTTCAGCTTTCGGAGACAGTTGTGATGACTTGGGCTTTCTGACTTGTGATTGGCGATACATTATTGGTTCTCCGTGCAAACCCCAGGCAAGTATACCTTGCCAACTTGTACAGTATAATTTACATACATGTTCACCATCTCGCTGCTGTTCTTTTCCTTACAGTCGTGACTGCTTTATTCCATGTCTATTACACTTTTCCTGTTATAGTTCACTTTACATGTTTCTAGTTGCATGTACATTCTTGTTCTTTCCTGTCATGATATTCTATCTGTTAAACCATGTTAGTCTCATACGTATTGCTTGATAGAGTCGTCTAGTCCCACACCACGATTTTCTTGACTTGATTATGACTTGACTTGATTTGACATGACTTGAGTGGGACTTGACTTTGACATTCTATAGATTATGAGTACTTACCTTGACTATAGTCTATAGGATTTTATACTAGGATTGGCTGCGTCTTGGTTGTGTGTACTTGCCTTGACAGTGATTGAGATACTATATATTGTGAGTACTTGCCTTGACTGCAGTTTATAGCCAGCCCTTTCTAGTATGGCATGCCAGTGTCTTAGGATCCTCGTGTTTAGATCTTATGTCTTGGTTCATTTTGTCTCGTTGGATGTCCTTGATTGTTTCTTGCTTCTTTTTACTGTTACATGTTGGCTTGTAATTATGTATCTTGCTAGTCCTCTGAGGACCTGATGATCTCTTCAGGTTTAGCGATTGCATGGAGTTAGCTAGTAGTTCTGGATGGCAGATGTGATCATACGTTTGTGGGATTCAGGTATCATTATTGTATTTATTATCTTCTCGTGCTTTATATTCAGTACGATGATATTTCCTGCTTATTTTATAGACTCATATCATTCTTAGAGTCTAATCGGACAATATGCTAATGGGCTGCAGACCATGACCCATAATTGTTCATTCTCGTTTTATTTGATTCTTGTGGATTGAGATATAGTTTAGATTAGATATGTTACCATGACCTTGACAGCTTATACGTACTCGAGTCGGGCTGGAGTCCGCTCGATACGTAGCTGGCTTGCTCACGAGCTCGCGTCCGAAAACCGGGTGCGGGTCGTGACAAGTTTTTGTGGTGGCCCATGCAGGTCAGAGCATATCGTACCGGTTACGTAACTGTACTGGTACGAGCCTGCGACCTTGACTAAACCTTAGAAATCTCGATCCATACTGCCTTGAAAATTCTCCTAGAAATTCTCTACGTCTTTGAAAACTCTATATTTGCTCTCGATTATACTTCCTTGCTTCCGTACCATTGATTCTCGTCGCTTCCTATTTCAGAGTGACGAACAATCGTGCTGTCTAGAATTCATTAGAAACCCTTAGATTATAGTACATATTGCTTGACTATTGAGTGTTTGGTTGTTTATAGATATAAGAGATTATATATATCATATGCCTAGATATCTGCCCAGTAGAATTGTTAGCAACTAGTTAGAAGACCTTAGTGACCGTGTTTTGAGGAGTAGCGTGACCAAAGGTGGGTAGGAGTTCTCGAGACTTCGTAGCTACAAAATAATTAGGAGGAGGATATAAACTATTTTCGAGGAATTAAAATCGAGGAGATTAAGGTAATGGTAGACTTTGATTTTAAGACATAGCCATGAATTAGAATTTCGAGACAAAATTATTTTTAAGGTGGGTAGATTTGTAGCTCCCCTTCCCGAAAAATTTTGAATATTTTTTTTTTATTTATTATTTGATTTAAATGGGGATTTTACGTTTTTTATAAATGATTATTTAGTTAATTATTACGGTAGATGACTCTAGCCATAGTTGAGTTCTGAAGTACTAGACGACTAGGATTTGTGGCACGAGAGATGGAGCAATGTGCCTTGACTAGTGTAGTGCCATGCCCGGGGAAACCTAGCCATAGGGATGTCGTAACTAGGAAAACCAGGCCAAGTTATAGCATGGCCATTATAGATAGTTTAATTATTTATTATTGACTTCGTAGCGACCCGGTTGTACCAAACCAGCCCGGACTGGACCCGTACCAGGTCCAAGCCCATGTAGTCGGACAGTGCGTCCCGAAATGCCCATGTTGGTATATTGTTGGTGTGATTTTGTCGTATTTCAGTTTAATGATTCAATACAAGTTTTATATATTTTATTAATAAATATTATAGATATCTATATTAATGATATTCAAATATAATTGTATATAATGTGCCCTTGTACGCTTTTTGGATTATTGGACTGTACATATAATTGTATGTACACCATTATTGGTTTATAAAATTTTGTTATTATTATTATTATTTTTGGGATTGTTATTTAATATTATTTTTTTATATTATTCTATTGTCAAATAAATATTATATATTATATATGTCATTATAGAGATATATATAAATATATATGTACGTATGTGCGTGTATATATAATATATAAGGTATACTGTGTGTATATATATGGATACATATATAAAATAGTTGTTGAATAAGAAATAGAAATGAATAAGAAAAAGAAAAAGGAGAAAAAGAAAAGAAAGAAAGAATGCAAAGGAGCAAAATCGAGCAGAGCAGAACAAGCCCACAGCTTAACTTCCTAATTCCCCCCCAAATTTTCGAATCCAGGCTAACTAAGCCCGACCCAAATGTATAATTAACCACAGCCCGAGCATTACTCAGCCCATCCCGAGAATAACTCCCCACAGCCCAACTCAACTAAGGCACAACCTTAGCCGAGCAGGCCCCAACCTTGTGTACATCCCAGCCCCACAAGGAAAGAACCCAGCAACATTGGCCGAGAGTTAGTTTACATATATCACAGCCGACCCAGTGCATATATAGGTAAACCGCGAGGTTTCCTCGACGAAGAAACCCTAACGAAAATCTCGATCCCTTGGGTTGTGATCCACCCCAGGGACTACCCCAGCATTGGGCAGCCTCGGCGCGCCGCCCATCGCCGGCCGTAGCGTGCGCCGCGACGGGAAACAATGGCAGCATCAAATCAGGACAGCAAGGCCAGGTATGTCCCTTCGCTGTAGGATTTCTCCACAAATACTACATCGTTTTCGATCCCATAAAATCCTACGTGAACCCAACATAACCCCCTATCCATCCCTTCAAATAGAATGGTTTGGTTTGCCTTAGATAGATTATAGAAATTCCCGAAACTTCGGGAAAAACCATTCGAAAATCAGAACAGTTTTCTAGTCGAAACCCTCATGTTTCGAGATAGATTCTGATCAACCAGTTAGGAATTTTAGAAAATAATTAAAAAGACTTTTAGACAACATATAGGACTTCGAATCCCTTTTTGCAGAATTTGAATTCATATACTGAGCGTCGAGAAATCGAATCCCAAAGTTTCCCAAAAACCTGTTTTAAAAACATTGAAATTGTTCCACACGACGTGCGTCACGCCAATTGGGACGACGTGGTCGCGAACCGAGGGCATCGAAAGCTGCGTAACAGCTTCTTGGTCGTGTGGGCTTTGACGGAATTCAAATTGGTCGCGTGTGCGCGACGAATTTGATGCGTATCTGTCGAAATTCACCGTATCGTGCACGTTGCAAATTTCTTAATTACTTTGTGCACGTTCGTCAGATCGAGACAAAACTTGCGCCAACAGGACCGTATCGTTTTTCTGGTCCTGTATACCAAGTTTGGTCCGATTCTGAGACAGTTGACAAAATCGTCGTTTTGCGGGTCCCACAGTCCCACTCAACGGGCGATTTTGTGCACGGCCCGCCGAAATCCAACTTTGGACATACGATTGGGTTTGTATCAGAAAACTGGATCCGTAGACATATAGTTTGACGACTTTAGAGACCATTGACTCTGGCACGTTTTTTGGTGCAAAGCGGGTCCTACGGCAGACATCGTTTTTGCTCGAAATTACCGTTTTGCCCCTGTGTCCAGAATTGGACTTAAGGACAGGCAATCCAAGCTAATTTGACTATTCTGAGAATGTTGGTAACGTTTATTTCAGCTTTCGGAGACAGTTGTGATGACTTGGGCTTTTTGACTTGTGATGGTGATACATTATGGTTTCCGTGCCCAGGCAAACAAGTATACCTTGCCAACTTGTACAGTATAATTATATACAGTTCACCATCTCGTGCTATTCTTTTCCTTACAGTCGTGACTGCTTTATTCCATGTCTATTACACTTTCCTGTTATAGTTCACTTTACATGTTTCTAGTTGCCTGTATTCTTGTTCTTTCCTGTCATGATTCTATCTGTTACACCATGTTAGTCTCATACGTATTGCTTGATAGAGTCGTCTAGTCCCAACTATGATTTTCTCGACTTGATTATGACTTGACTGACTTGATTTGACATGACTTGAGTGGGACTTGACTTTGACATTCTATAGATTATGAGTACTTACCTTGACTATGGTCTATAGGATTTTATACTAGGATTGGCTACGTCTTGGTGTGTGTACTTGCCTTGACAGCGATTGAGATACTATAGATTGTGAGTACTTGCCTTGACTGTAGTTTATAGCCAGCCCTTTCTAGTATGGCATGCCAGTGTCTTAGGATCCTCGTGTTTAGATCTTGTGTCTTGGTTCATTTTGTCTCGTTGGATATCCTTGATTGTTTCTTGCTTCTTTTACTGTTACATGTTGGCTTGTATATTATGTATCTTGCTAGTCCTCTGAGGACCTGATGATCTCTTCAGGTTTAGCGATTGCATGGAGTTAGCTAGTAGTTCTGGATGGCAGATGTGATCATACGTTGCGGGATTCATGTATCATTATTGTATTTATTATCTTCTCGTGCTTATATTCAGTACCATGATATTTCCTGCTTATTTTATAGACTCATATCATTCTTAGAGTCTAATCGGACAATATGCTAATGGGCTGCAGACCATGACCCATAATTGTTCATTCTCATTTTATTTGATTCTTGTGGATTGAGATATAGTTTAGATTAGATATGTTACCATGACCTTGACAGCTTATACGTACTCGAGCCGGGCTGGAGTCCGCTCGATACGTAGCTGGCTTGCTCACGAGCTTGCGTCCGAAAACGGGTGCGGTCGTGACAAGTTTTGTGGGGCCCATGCAGGTCAGAGCATATCGTACCGGTTACGTAACTGTACTGGTACGAGCCGGCGACCTTGACTAAACCTTAGAAATCTCAATCCACACTGCCTTGAAAATTCTCCTAGAAATTCTCTACGTCTTTGAAACTCCATATTTGCTCTCGATTATACTTCCTTGCTTCCGTACCATTGATTCTCGTTGCTTCCTATGTCAGAGTGACGAACAATCGTGCTGTCTAGAATTCATTAGAAACCCTTAGATTATAGTACATATTGCTTGACTATTGAGGTTTGGTTGTTTATAGATATAAGAGATTATATATACTATATGCCTAGATATCTGCCCAGTAGAATTGTTAGCAACTAGTTAGAAGACCTTAGTGACCGTTTTGAGGAGTAGCGTGACCAAAGGTGGGTAGGAGTTCTCGAGACTTCGTAGCTACAAAATAATTAGGAGGAGGGATATAAACTATTTTCGAGGAATTAAAATCGAGGAGATTAAGGTAATGGTAGACTTTAATTTTAAGACACATTGCCAAACTTTACAGTTTACATGCTTTTCTATAGTTCCATTCCTTCTTGCTTTGTTTATATTCTCTTGTTTTATTTATGGTTACTTTCTAGTTTCATTACACATAGATTGTTACTTTTTTTTCCATATTTACTTGTTCTATCTTTCCTATCTTGTTCGTGTCTAGTGATAGTATTAATATGCCTGTGCATGTTTCTACTGACCTGTTTGACCCGTATTTGACTTGGACATGACTAGATAGACTTCAGTTCCTAGTACCTTAGGAGAGAATATTTTATTAGCCGTGGCTATACCTCTATTGTTAGTGCCTCCCGGACTACAATAGAGTACTGTTATAGGAGTGTTTGTGTCTCACCGTCAAGACCCGTACCCGGTATAGGGGCACGAGAAGTGGGTACGTCCAGCCTACGCCGCAGTGTCGGCGGTAGTAAGCTGTCCTAGGTTGCTAACTAATCTCATGCAGTGAATATAAAAAGTACTTGCCCAGATATCAGCTCCGAATGGAGGGCAAGTAAAGGGTATGATCTACTCAAACACAGTCTAAGCACGAAAAGATAACACAGAAGTTATACCTAAGAATTAAAGACAACACAACTAACTGCTAAAATAATACACCAATATCTCAACCCAACTTAATACAGACTCAATATCTTAACTTTAATACAACAAGCCAAAACATGAAAGCTAAAGTAGTCTACTAGCTAATCTCCTGAATCACTCCTGAGAGTCGGAACCAAGGTAGCTAATCCCTCGCCAGGTCCATGGTAAGCAGGGCATGTGTCCTCAGGATTATCATCTGTAATATTTTAACAGGTCCATCAGGACGGGAACGAGTACAACTCATCTAGAAAAATCCAAGTAAATGACAAAGAACTATAAAGCAGTTATAGACAGTTTTTATTGATGAGCATGGCAGTTCTATACAGGTAATGATGGCATAGAGAAACAGTAAGATACAAGAAAAGAAAGGTAACTAAAACAAGAGAAGAATCATGGCAATGAAGACTGTAATAAAAGCTAATGAACTAGAATATCATGTGTGAGTCCAGACAGTACGATATAAGTCTAAAGTAATCCCAGTGTAAGTCCAGTCCATATAATCTGATACCAGATAATTTCCAGTACAAGATGAGTCAACAGTGATCAATAAAACCAGGGTGAGTCCAACTATGATCTAACAGTTGTTTTAAAATACCGAGGTCGACATGTAAACGGCTGTAGGTATGAGGCACATCTCTCACTGATCAGGCAAGAGATGGCTATGCTTCAGTAGATTCCA